>PVLC010005011.1:0-25000 GCA_004027655.1 Graphiurus murinus | reverse complement strand
ATATGGCATAGGTTTAAAAAACCCCACAAAGCTTCATGGCAATGCAGACGTCAGTGTGGCATTTTACGTGCTTGGCAGGGAGACTCATCAGTGAGTAACACGCTCAAGTGACGCCCATTTGTTGCTTTAGTTGGATCCAGAATGGCCCCTTGAAGAGCTCATACGTTAGTGCTCGGAGCTGATGTATTGAGTCGTGAGGATTTTAACTTCAGCAGCGGACAAATCCATTGTAATGGATTACACTTGCTGGCTTGTCATTTGTTCTAGAGTGTCAGGAAAGACCCTTGTGATGGATGAGGAACAGTTTTTTTGTCTTTCTGCCCTACATTACCCAACAGAAAGGTTAGGAGACACCGAAGTCATCTCTACTTACAATATGAGTATTTGCAAGTCATTTAACATTTTCCCCGTGAAAACAATGGGGATATTCCTTTTATCTTTCAGTGTTCTTGTGAAACCTGTATGAAATAATGCATGGAGGAAAAAGCTACATCAACTCAACGGATGTTATAATGGAGATACTTCAGGATTTGTGTTTACAGAGGACTTTGTTGGTATTTACAGATACATCTCAATTTACAAATCAGATGACTTGAAGTTTTGATTTTTATAATTAAGCCATTCAGAATAGAGACTCTAGAGAATCATTCAATTAACAAGTATTTTATTTGGCAGTTGAACTGAAACCAATGTGAGTATAACTGTGGGTATAAAGACGTCCTTGACAAAAAAAATGTATCGGTGTTCCACAGCTCCGCTCTCCCCTCAGTGAGGACACTCGGAGCTGCCTGTGCCTAGCCCATCTCTTGGTGTGGGGCTGTCTACACTGGCTTTTCTTCCTTCATGTTTCAGGATGGAGCACTTAGTGTTATAAAGCAAGTTCCCAATGAGTCAGAAAGCCTTGGGAGTCATATTTAGAAGTATATGGAAGTGCAGGGGGCGAGGGCTAAGTAGTAGAGTGTTTGTCTAGCATGCACAAGGCCCTGGGTTTGATCCCCAGTACCACACACACGAATACAAAAGTAGACAAAGTACAAAGAGGTGAAGAAGAAAAAGGCAGGGCAAGAATGGGATTGAAGGTTTATGTGTCGGCTGGAGATTTAGGAATACAAGAACAATGAAAAATCATTCCCACATAAATGTAAGAATTTTAGATATTTTGGCTTATACATGGAGTAAAAGTAAGTACTATTGTTTATAGCAAGAAGAATGAGGAAACAAACATACTTTTACATATACTATGCAATTAGTCACCTGAGAAATCTGGAGAACCATGCATAAGAATGAATTAGGGAATCTATCTGGAGGTATGAAGCAAAAATTTAAATCATATATGTAAAAAGTTCAGTTACCTTTCCTTAAGTTCACTAATAGAATAAGGTAGATTCCTTTAAAGTCTAAAAGAAGGAAAAAAATAGTGGAACATGAAGAGGTTCTTTGCATTTGAGGTCAGATGAAATTAATATGTTATGTACTCACTGAGGCATGGGTATAACCCTGAATCCAATCAAATCTCTGCCAGTTTCATTACAACATAAAGGATTAATCTGTGTCAATTTCTTGTTTCATGAGTTGCATATAGAGGACCTCTGATCTCTCAGATTCCTAAGATTTAGTGCCTTTTTTTTTTTTTGGTACTGGAGATAGAATCTGGGGGCATTCTACTTCCAAGCTTACCTTCAGCCCTTTTTACTTTTTGTTTGACACAGGGTCCCAATAGGTTGCTGAGAGTCTCACAAAGTTGCTGGGGCTGGTCTTGAACATGTACTCATCCTGTCTCAGCCTCCCAAGTACTGGGATTATAAACATGTACCACCTATCTAGCTAGTGCAATTTTTAATGTCAAATATAATTAAAGTTTGTACTTAAAAGTTAAAAAAAAAGTGGAAATTCAATACAGGCTGATTATTTTAACAATACAAAGGGGTACTCTTAAGAAATATAAAAATTAAGAGTTTTGTAACATCATTTTCTTTCTGAAAAAATAATTCCAAGAACACTGAAGCTCATGCATGTTTGTAGACGTTCTTATCTGTTTATAAAGGTTATTTGGAAATCTGTAACTCCAGGTCATCTGCTGCCTTTGCTTGCGTGGAAGATTGCATAATAGAGTTAATTTGGAGAACAAGAACAATATATAATGGGAATGAGAATTTTCTTCATAAGTTCAGCCAAATGGAGAGAGTAGCCAAAGTCAACAGTCCCTTCAACTGGGTTCACTTCAGGAGCATGAGCAGCACATGATTAAAGCCTCTACTATCAGCTTTTCTATTTAAAAAAAGTGATCATTTATGTTTTTAGCATACTCTCAATTTACTGTAGTGAAATTTCATTAACTCCTCTTCACATTCTTGGGATATCACTAGTAAAGTAACAATTAGGTGATGAGGTATTACATTCTAAAATGAAACACCAATGTCTGAAAATGTTAAATTATGGGAAATTTAATAAAATATATTGTATCATTACTACACAGGCTAGTACCTAGACAGCCTGTATAAAGATAAGAAAATCATATTGTAAGCAATCAGATCACAAGTGACCAGCATACCTCTGGTTGTTTCTGACTAATCAAATAACAGTTGCTAAACAGGTTGAGGGGTTTCCACTGTAACTTCCTTAGAACAGTACTCGTTATGTCAAGAATAACAGCACTCACGACTCCTGGGCCTTGGATCCCAGCCATTTCACCCACTGTTAGTTCTTCATGAAGAAGTTCTGTAATCTTTTCCACCCAGTCTACCACGGGGATCCACCAGGGCTCTTCCCCCATAGCTACAGGTGCTACTGCTCCTGGGAATGAGCAAAGGCTAATACGTTTAGAAACTTTTCTTCCCCCTTCTGTTAAGCCACTCAAAACATGCATGCTCAAGGCCCTGGGTTCTATTTCCAGTACCTTGCAAAAAGAAAAAAAAAAAAAAAAAGTACAACTGTTTTCTCTCACTCTCTTGGCATCATTCTGAATCTTTCATTTAAACAATGCTAATGCAACTCTTCCTCTGCTGTCCAGAGGATTCATTTCTCAGCCACTGATTTATTATCAACCACTGACTGACACTGTCTCCTGCAAGTACGACATTGTTCTAGGCACTAAGGATGTGGCAATGCAGAGACAGTCCCTGGTCTCCTGGAACTCACTTCCACTTTCTGAGAATGTGTGTGTGTGGGGGTGGGGTGTGGAGCAAGGTATGACACAGTGTCAGCAGACAGGAGCATGAAAATTTTAGGTATTGCTAATGCTTTGGTGAACAGGGTAAGGTGGGTGAGTCATGAGGAATGGCTTTAGATTGAGGCATCGAAGGTTTCTCTCGTTATAAGGAGTGACACTTACTATGCTATCTGCCAATACAAGTCTGCTCTCTGTATCCCTCAGTAAATTTAAGATATGTAGTCCTTGTTCAAAGTGAATCATGTATGTTTAACATTAAAAAAGATAAGTCAACTGAATGTGGTGGCATACACCTGTAATCCCAGTACTTGGGAGGCTGAGACAGGAGGATCACAGGTTTGAGGCTAACCTCAGCAACTTAGTGAGACTCTAATTCACATTTAAAAATAGGCCTGGAGGTGTAGCCCAGAGGTAGAATCTTACACAAAGAATATAAAGTCAAACTAATAAGTTAGTTTGAGTTGCCAGAGAACACATATGTGATACAGTATTTCACAGTAATCTTTTTATGCTATAAATATTTGTAGTAGGTTTTGGGGGGCTTTCTAGCCTGAATATTATGTATTGTATAAATGCATATAGAAAGTGTGGCATTTCCAAGTCAGTCTTAAATACCTTCACTAACTCGAGGCAGTTTTAACCAATACTACTGTGCCAACAAAAACTGAAGGAGGTAACGGAAGGAATTGTGTGAGGAAAAAATGGCACTTGTCTCACACCTTTGGTCTTTATTTTTATTTTTCATTATTTTTATTTTTGGTGCTGGAGATTGAGCCCAGGGGCATTCTACCTCTGAGCTACACCCCCAGCCCTTTTTAAGTTTCCATCAGGGCTTCATCAGGGTGAAGAGTCTGTGAGGGCGCCTCCCACCCTCTGCCGGCCAAGTGGGAGCACAGGCATCTCCCTGGCTCACCTCTGATTTCTCTTGCCCTCTTTGATGTTGCCTAATTTAACCTAACTCAGTGACAGGCCAAAGAAAAAAGTACTACACTGCCAATCACCCGTGCAGTCCTTAAGTCCATGCTAATGGAGGTCCATCTCTGCCTTCTAAAGAGATACATCAAGTGAAATAAAGCCATAGGAAAAGTTGTATCTAAAACAATCTGTTCAACCACTCAACTAGAACTGCAAATCAAAGAAATTCTGGAAATTATTTTCAATGAATTTTAGCTAAAACACTCTTTATTGGTATGGAGACTCAATCCTTCTGATTCCTATACATGCAAAATGACTTTCTTCACACATCTGTTCACTGTGACAATCTTTTCTGAGATTACAAATTTTAAACATGACAGTGACTGCAGTTGTAAAAATAATTCAGGAAAATGACTCTCAGTGAAGCAAACACTACGTCACACACGTAGAGGTACTGTTCATGCCTCTTGAACATTTAATTCTGTTTCCTAGGGTAAATCTCTCCTTTTTGGAAGACTATTATATACAACCGTAGCAGTTATTTTTTCTGTATGTCTCTAGGCACTCCACTGATAAAAAGAAGCTACAGGAAGAAAATCTGAAATAATTCTACAAGGTTTGGATAATTTTTCCCCATTTTGTTAATCCAAAACAGGATAATGCCCTTTTATTTAAAATGTTGGTTTTTTCCCAGGCATGGTGGCATGCACCTATAATCCCAACTATTTGGGAGGCTGAGGCAGGAGGATCTCTGGAGTCCAGGAGTATGAGGCCAGACTGGGCAACAGAGTGAGATTCTGTGTCAAAGAAAAAAAAGTTCATTTTTTTCAAGAAGTTATTTTCTTAGGAAGATGATTTTGTGCCATTTAAAAGGTACTTTTCCCCTGACAGTCTCTTTGATTTGGGAGCATTATTATCCAAGTTGTTTTCAATAAATGGAAAGGACCAGGGCTTCCTACTGTGAGGGGGCAGTCTCAGAAAAATTCTCTGCAGGGTGAGGTAACTATTTTGATCCTGTGGCAGCTCTAGTAGCACTTCCAGAGTCAAAACCCTTACCTAGCTCACCTTCTTGAAATCACCTGTGAGCCCAGGGCGCGGGGACTCCCAGACCTCCCACTTAGCGTGTGCAAGTCAACTGGCAGTGGGGAAGCATCAAAGGCTTTTTACTTGGAAGAGGGTTGCTCCTCTGAAGAATACCAAGAAGGGAGAAGTGGCTTTGGAATTAAGCAGTAGGTAGAGGATAGAGGAAATCTGAGAGGCGTGGCAGAGAGCCTTAGACTGTTAGTGGAAATAAGGAAGCTAAAACTAGGGAGGGATGGGAAGAAGAGAAGAGCTCGGTAGAGTACTTACATCACCAGCAAGAATAGCTAAGTAGTTGTGAAGAGACTGTGAGTAGAGTAGAAATAAATGATACACTTGGTATTTAGCTGAGATTTCCAAGCCAGGTTCGCCCTCCTTTCTTCTCGCTGATTACAGTAAATTGTGAAAGGAGACGGACTGAGGGACGAGCTGACAAATATAAAGAAGCCAGGACTTGATATTTAGAAAATTCTCAGCATACCTAAGTGGCAAGGCCCCAAGAGATTCATTGTCAGGAAGGCCCAGTCTATAGAAAGACACGAGCCTGTGGCTCTTCAACCTTTTGCTAATACCTCAGAAAAATCAAAAGGTCTCAGTATTTAGTTACACAAAAGGCTCTCTGAAGAGATTAAGAGTGTGACACAGATCTCCGCTATCTCAGAAAAAGCCAAAAATGGGGATGGGATTATTTGGGTAAGATGCGCAGAGGAGGCTGCTGTCTAATGAAATGAATCCCCAGGACATACGCAGGAGACCCATACGTCTCTTGACAGTATTATACAGTAGAAACTCTGCCATCTTAAACTGAAAGTTATAGAGTATGGCACGAAAGAAGGAAGAAACAGCTGGTACAACTACTCAGCTGCAAACAGGTACCCCTTTTGTGAAAAGGAAAGATAGTTGAGATGGAGTCACAAACCCAGAGGGCTGGGCTGAGCCAGACGTTATAAGCTGAAGCTATTGAGCACCTTTGGATGGGTGAGTTTATCTGGGCTGGTGCTGGACGTGAATCTTTGGAAGGGTGGACTGTGGGGAGCCAGGCACAGCAATGCCTCTCCTCTCCCAGATGTTCATGTGTTAATCCCCAAACTGGTGAACATGTAACCTTAAATGGCAAAAGCAACTTTGTAGATGTGATGAAGGTCACAATGGTTCTTAAAATGGGGAGATATCCTGGATTATTTGGTTGATCCAATATAGTCACAGTCTTTAAAAGCAGAGAACTGTTCCTGGTCGTTGCCAGGGAGATGTGATGACAGGAGGTCAGAGATGCAATGCTTCTGGCTTCTAAGATAGAAGAAGGGGCCGCAAGCTGAGCAATGTAGGCGGCCTCTAAAAGGTAGACAGGAAAGGAAACAATTCTTACCTAGATCATCCTCAAAGGAATGTAGCCCTGCCACACCAGATGCCGAACACTCATGCTGAACCTTTAACCTACGCAATTGTAAGGGTATAGATTTGTGTCATACTAAGCTACAAATGTTGTAATTTGTTATGGTAGCAATACAAAACTAACCCAGAGTAGGGACCAAGATGAAGTGGCATCTGGTAAAAAGAAGAGCTCTTCCACCGCTTGACCTAGCTTCCCTCATTTGGGAAAAATGTGGCTTCAGGAGAAATGCAAACATGTATACTGGTTAACCTTGAGAGCCACTTTGCCTGACTGAATTTATACACTTGTTCCAGAGTAGATTATATTCTGGTTGACCATTTAGAACAGAGTTTAGTATATATAATGGATCCTCTAGAATATCTGTTAAATGAGTAAATGGATTGGTTAAGGTCAGCTCTGGGAGATACTGCAATCATTTGATTTGAAAGTGTTATTCACCCTATCTTCTCAAGTACTGATGACTTTATATCTTTTTGATTCTAGTTTATGGTGGTCATAGCTCTATAAAATACAAGGCCAAATTGTATTTTGTAATACTATTAGTATGGCTAAATCAGTGAGTAAAGGGATATGTAAAACCTTAATAAGAGAAATACTTATTACATGATCAAACAACCCCAAATTCAGAATATAGATACTTTACAATATACATTATAGAAAAAATTTCAACTTATTTATCAAAAGAATTCTTAATGGCTGTTAGTCATTGCTGCATCAAGAAACTTTAGTGCAAATCTTACCAAATGCATTTATCAAAAAGGGGTTTAGTTCATTTTCTCTGCAAACATATGTTGCTATATCAACACTGGGCATGTAACAAGCTGGTCTGCCTAGGAATTTTAAAATTATTAATATAAGTCAACCCTGCAACTAAAAACTGAAACAAATTTATCTCCCAATCTACCTCAATCCAAACTCATCTACACTAAGGCAGGAAGATGTAACAGTAAAACCAAAATTTATCTGTAGAAATAATTAAAATAATTTGTTTGCTTTTATGCTGGAAGTATTTTTCTTACTAATATGGCAAATAACCTCTCCCTATATGCTACTGCATGGAGAGCAGCAGCATCATTTCAGCTGCTGGAGGATCACAGTGTTAAGAACATCTGCTTCTTGGAGTGTCAGGCTTTCATCGGTTAGCTCTTTATTTGGAAATGAAGTCACAAGAATGAAGTCAAGAGTTGCGAATTCAGGCCGGGACTGTACAATAAAGTCTCGGACATCCAGGATCCTGATAACATAAGATAAAAATAATGTTACACAAAAGGCATAGTTTAGTTCAACCTTACAGCTAAAATCAGAGCATCATAATAAAGATTACACAATTCTAACTTTGATTTAAAGATGTGGTGTTTTTCCTAAATTGAAATAATTTCAATGGAAGAATTTATCTAACCTCAAGATAAAACATAAGTATAAACTTGGGAGTGTACCTAACATTTACTTTTACAGTAAACTAGAGACAATTTTCAGGTGAGTTATAAATTAGTATTGATAATACTGTTATACTGAAAACGCAAGTCATGTTTTTTTCAGTCTAAAATATATTATCGGCATATGGCTAAGAAAAAGGTAACCCGAATTGGCATATGAAAAGGTAAATCTAAAAGTATGAAAAGTATAAATCACAGAAATAATTTTTAAAACTACAAAGCAATTCAACCAAGATTGTAAAGGTATCCTTTAGAGTGTTGCTTCACTGAACAAATAGAAATGTCAATGCATAAATTAATATTAAAGAGACATTTAAAAGTTTATTTGAAGTATTATACGTAACACAAACTTTATTTACACTACACATTTATATTAAGAACTTGCTATATAGAAGGTTAATCCCAACTAGAATTATCATAAATTCTTTAAGTAAAGCCCAAATAAGGCTTTTCTATATTAAATTAAATCTGACTACATTTCATATAGTTTTAGCAACAATGCATAACTATTGCTCTCAGTTTATTTTTGTGTAGTATTTAAATCCATACATGAATTTGGTTGATTTACTGAGACTGGTTACTCTCTATTTAATTTCTTATACACAACTATTATCCTTTTAAGTATTTTTTTCTAACAAAAACTTACTTCGAAAGTAACTCTACAAAATTTCACATTTCACATTACTCAAGTCACATGCAGTTTCACTTGCTTAAGAAACAGCATATTAGAGAAGTTTACCTGTGTGTACTATTGAACCTTTGTATCAAACGACTTCCATCTGCTAATCTGATCTGGATTTTTGTAGTTGGAACTGAATCATCAACAAGAACAACTGCATTCAGTATGGACTTGTCCTCTTCTTCCGGGGAGGAGGGTGTACTGACTATTTCAGGTGTTAGGCTAAGAAAGAGAATTCAACATTACAACAAACTGAAGACGGTGAGCACACATTTAGCTTAGAGCCGACGCTCAAGGGTCCCTCCCTCCGTGCCTTCCAGACTGGGAAGAACATGACTCATCTGAGGCTTTTCTACTTCTTCCAGCCTTTTACTATAGGGAAATTCTTGTGGATTCCACGATTTTCCTTTATTCATCTAACATCTCTCAGAAGTCTAACTTTGCATCCTTTCCATCTTTATCTCTTTGAAATTTCATTAAACTGGTTAGCACAACAGTTTAGAAATCGAAGCAATTTTGAGTTAATGTCAAAGAATGATTAAGAGCAGATAAACCTGGCTTCAAATCCCTGCTATATTAATTGTGTAAACTTGCCTAAATCAACCTTTTTGATTTCTAGTTCTATCATTTATAAACTGGGGGCAATAATACTGTTAGGGAGTTGTGTTACCTCTGTAAGTCCTTAATATATTTCACAGAACATGTTTTACTGCACACATTACCAACACTAAGCTATTAATTCAAACTAGGTTAGTATTAATTAAGATATCTGATTTAAGTAGTTGCTGCTTTGCAAAAAAGAAATAAGTATTTCTTTATAAGTATTAATGAAGAATGAGTTTTTACTCCTGATGCTAAATTTATAAAGCAGCCTATTAGGACATCTTTCCATCTGACCTTGATTACTAGTGACTTAGCACTGCTTTCTTAGTTCCTTAATAGGATGATCAGTCATTACAAGCCAAACGTTTGTGCCAGAAACAGAGTGCTCCTGGGTTAAGATTAAAACAGATACAGCCCCTAATGAGGCACTCCGCAACTTAGTGAGACTCAGTTTCAAAATAAAGAATGAAAAATAGGGCTGGGGGTATAGCTCGGAGGTAGAATGCCTCTGAGTTCCATCCCCAGTACCGCAAAAAAAAAAAAAAAAAAAAAAAAAAAAAAAAAAAAAAAAAAAAAAAAAAAAAAAAAAAAAAAAAAAAAAAAAAAAAAAAAAAAAAAAAAAAAAAAAAAAAAAAAACAGATACAGCCAAATCCTTTACAGGATTTTAAAAGGTGTCAGCTATTAACATTAGTAACTGATAGACATTTAGCTTATTAAACATAAAATCTTAATATTCTGTCATCTTGAGGGACTGATAGTCTTGATGTTTATTCTCTCCAATACTAAGATTTAGATGGCTTCCTTATAAGTTATTTCATGAGTGTAAAATTTCTGAGCATTTGGACTTGATACAAATTAACCAAATTCACCATGATTCACTTCCATCCCAAAAGCTTCTTAGAATATGTAATAGGGTGGTAAAATTAACTGATACTTACTGCTAACACCCTCCCCTCTCTCCTTCCCTCTTCCTCCCTTCCTTCCTTTGTACTGGGAATTGAATCCAAGTGCACTTACAGATGAGCAATATCAACCCTTTTGTTTTTTGTTTTAAGACAGGGTCTCACTACACTGCAGAGGTTGTCTTGAGCTTTCAATCTTCTTGCCTTGCCTCCCAAGGAGCTGGCATTACAGGCCATGTGCCACTGCACCCAGCGAGCCCCCTTTCTTTAGATATTTCCCAACACAGAATTTAGATCCAATTTGAAAATATATATAGTAAAGACATGAAAGAAAGAGAAAATGACTTCTAAAAATTTTAAGATTAAATATTAAGGAATTTCCCCCCAAGTTTGGAACTGAGGGCTTCTATAGCACAGCAAGTGGATTTACTGTACCGACTGTCTCATGCCCCTTACACAAAGGAGAGGGAAGAAAACCAAAGAGAAAACACAAAAGTGTGAACAACCTTCTCTCTCTACCTCATGGTAATCCAGTACACACATTACCATTACTGGTATCATTTCCACCATCACCCCCAACACCACATTCATTATTTCCATTATTTTATTTTACTTTTTTGTGGTACCGGAGATTGAACTCAGGGGCATTCTACCTCTGAAGTACATCCCCAGCCTGACTTTATTTTTTGTTTTGAAACAGGATCTTCCTAGGTTTCTGAGAGTCTTGCTAGATTGCTAAGGCTGTCCTCGAACCTGTGATCTTTTCGTCTCAGCCTTTCAAGTTTGGATATTCCACGCCCGGCTCAATATTTAGAATAATATAGTGAGCTGTAGTGGTGGTGTGCTAGTCTTAGCAACTTAGTGAGACCTCCACAACTTAGTGAGACCTTGTTTCAAAATAAAAGAATAAAACAGGGCTGGGGGTATAACTCAGAGGTAGAATGCCCCAGAGTTCAATCCCCAGTAACACACACACACACACACACACACACACACACACACACAACTCATGCTGTGAGGCAGTGTTGCATGATGGTTAAAAGCATGGATCTGGAGCCAGATCACCTGGTTACAATCTGCCACTGCTAAGTCATTTATCCTTATTGTGTCTCTTAGTGTCCTTGTTGGTAAAAGATAACCACAGCAACGTTGTA
This sequence comes from Graphiurus murinus, assembly GCA_004027655.1. NCBI lineage: Eukaryota > Metazoa > Chordata > Mammalia > Rodentia > Gliridae > Graphiurus > Graphiurus murinus. Next base: position 13,668 of record PVLC010005011.1, on the reverse strand, counting down.
AAGATTAAATTCACGAGAACACAAATGCATATCAAACATGTTTTTATACAGTTGGCACCACTTGAAGGTGTGCTATCAGGATTCCAGTTATCCCAACAACTCTGAGAGAAGAAAGTTTCCCTGGTATCCCCACTGTAAGTGAGAAAGGTGAGGTTGATTTGGGGCTCTTTCCCACGACATAAGGCCGGCCCTCAGTGTTCTTTCTATAATCTATGCCTTTAAGAAATTCTGACCAGAAAAGTATCTTCTAAGACATAAAGTACAAAGTGAGGAAACTAGAAAAAGGGTTTTCACATGTTTCTTTGTGACATGTGTCTATGTCAAAGTGAACTTGGATGAATAAAAACATTTGAAATTGGCCTGGACGGACTTTGAAGATCATGTAAGACCCAGCCACATCATTTGCTCAGAAAGGAAGTGAGTCATAGACAGATTAAAAGACATGTTCAGAGTCACAGAAAGAGACAGTAGATAAGCTAGTAGTGTGGTAAAAACAAACCATTTTAAAGTTATACTAACTTTGATATTCAGCTTCCAAAGTCGTACCTATTCGTTACTTAAAACTTTCTCCTTATTCACTTGATCAAACCACCAGAACATTTTGCATATTGTTTTTAAGTTTCGAGTTTTCCATTAAAAAGAAAATTGCTCAAAAAATGAGCAGAGCACACTTATAATCCCAGTACTTGGGAGGCTGAGACTGGAGGATCCAGGTTCTCGGCCAGCCTCTGCTACTTAGTGAGGCCCTCCGCAACTTAGTGAGACCCTGCTTAAAAATAAAGAATAAAAAATTGGACTGGAGGTGTAGCTCCGAGGTAGAATGCCCCTGGGTTCAATCCCCCGTGCCACAAAAAAGAGCAGAAAATTGATGAAATGAGGTTTCCAGGCAAAGAGGAGGAAAGGATATGGGTTATAATTCCCACAGGTAAGAGGAAAACACCTTCTCAACCACAAGGAAGGCAGGAAGGACAGATACAGAGGCTAATAAACTCCGGAGGCTGAGGGAACAGATTAAGAATGTAATAATAGCCATGGTTATTATAAAGGAGTCCACTCAGGTATGCTGATACTTAAATTGTGCTCTTCAAAGTCCTAGGGTTCTTTGGAAATGGTTGAGATAATTCCCTCCCTCAACTACAATCAAAGGAGCTCAGGTTGTACATATTGGGCTTTGGGAACTTGCAGAAAGAATCTGGCTGCTTAAAAGCCATTGAAAACTACCAATCAAAGCACACTGTTCCTGGTTGCAAGAACTTAGTACTTACTGATAGTAGCATGCATGCTTAACGTTGTGATGTAAGACACGCATTGCTTCCTCTCATAATTTTCCCTTTTGAAACCACGCAACCTGAAAGAGGCACATGGCACGGCGGTGTGAAAAGCACGTGTCTCAGAGCCAGGGTATGGACCCAACATGCCAGCCACTTCCCAGCTCAATCATCTTGGGCAAGTGATTGCATCTGTACAATGGAATAAGCAGTCCCTATATATCAAAGATGTGTTGCTGAGTTAATGCAAGCAAAGTGCTTAAGAGGACTAGGAATGTGATTAATTGCTATCTAAGTATTAGCTTCTAATAATAGAAGCATATCTGCATATCTGATTCTAACAGGAAGGTCTTCATAGTTCATAATTCAGTTTTTACTTTCCAGGTCTTCTTTCTATCATCTATCTATCTATCTATCTATCTATCTATCTATCTATCTATCTATCTATCTATCTACCTACCTACCTACCTACCTATTATCTATTTTTGTGGTATTGGGGATTGAGCCCAGGGGCATTCTACCCGAGTTACACCCTCAGCCCTATTTTATTTTGAAACAGGGTTAAACTACGTTGCAGAGTGCCCCACTGAGTTGCTGAGGCTGGCCGTGAACTTGAGATCCTCCTGTCTCAGTCTCTCAAGTACTGGGATTGCAAGTGCTCCTGGCTCCATTTCTGTCTTTTTATTCTCAAAATTAATGTTAAAGGACTTTTCTCACTGTGGGAGTTTTACCTTCCAAGTTTTTGCCCTTCTCCACTAAACGCCTTGAACCTCAATCTAGGCTTTATGTATTCTTGATCCTGATGATCTTCCATATCCAAATTCACCTGGCCACCATGAACCAGTCGCTGAAGCTCCAAGGGAATCTCTCTTAAAAAGAGGGAGAAAACATTTTAGTTGCGTTTTCCACAAATTAAACCACATTGTTGAGACTACTGTAATCAGCCATGAGCTGCACTGGACAATGGCAGTTTTTATTTAACTTAACAGAATTTCTGTGATGACCAATTAGTCCATGCATATTCTCCTTCTTCAAGTTACCTCACACTGTTCCTTAGTGGTTCTCAACACAGGAATGTTTTGGTTGACACAGTGACCTTGGAGTGCATTTAGACAGCTAAGTTTTTAGATAGCAATTGACACCTAAGTAGCAGTAAATTCGTATGAGGATAAACAATTTGAATGTTCATTTCCAAGTTCCCCAGCAGACATTCTCAAGTCTGACAGAGGGGATGTGAGATTCTTGGTGATGTGGTGCTCTTCTGGACAAGAAGCCTGCGGGTCCACAGAACCCACCAATGCGCTGCTAGGGATTCACACGGACCCACCAATGCGCTGCCAGGGATTCACACAGACCCACCAATACGCTGCCAGGGATTCACAAGGAACCACCAATGCCCTGTCAGGGATTCACACGGAACCACCAATGCGCTGCCAGGGATTCCCACGGACCCACCAATGCACTGCTAGGGATTCCCACGGACCCACCAATGCGCTGCCAGGGATTCCCACGGACCCACCAATGCGCTGCCAGGGATTCACACGGAACCACCAATGCCCAGCCAGGGATTCACACGGACCCACCAATGAGCTGCCAGGGATTCACACGGAACCGCCAATGCCCTGTCAGGGATCCACACGGAACCACCAAGTACACTGCCAGGGATTCACACGGAACCACCAATGAGCTGCCAGGGATTCACACGGAACCACCAATGAGCTGCCAGGGATTCACACGGAACCACCAATGAGCTACCAGGGATTCACATGGAACCACCAATGAGCTGCCAGGGATTCACACGGACGACGACGCTGTTCATGACGTTGGAGTCTCAAACCTACCTTGGCCCCTCAAGTTAACAATAACAGCAATAAAACATTTTTTGGGGGTACTTTATTCATCTATTTTGAAATTTCCAGGAATATAGCTACCATATAATTTGAGGGAAGCCTGCACTTTGTGTTGTTTGGAACTTTACCAGGTCCTTGAATGCAATGTCACTTGTAGTAAATTAAATCTTATTATTGTTTTATACTTGTCACGTTTCCATGAGGAGTGCTAGATTGTGCAGAGGTGTAAACTATCTAAACTACTTCCTATGTCTGCTGAAACAGACATAAATAAACATAAATAAACATAATTACTTTTTAAATATGTAGGTAGAATATATTAATTTTTTGAGAAATGATGTATATATGAAGATTATAAATTATCTATGGGTTGTTTTCAGATAGTGAAGATGGTATTACAAAATATTATACAAAGGAGAAAAAGGGTTTCATAGAGTTGAGAACCACTAATTAATTTCATTTATTTTCTTAAAGGAGCCTTTTCTAAAACTCTTCTTGATCATAATTTGTACTTGGTGATACGGTGTAGCTTCAATTTAAAAATCTTTTTAAGATACCATTTGTCTGAACATTAACCTCAAAGTTTATGGATTACTTTAACAAAACTAGTTTTGATCAATACCATAGTATCAAACCATTAATATGTTTTATTTTACCACCTTGAAACTGGCATACATTGCAACAGTAATACTGATTTTCACTTAGCAGCTGAACATTTCCCCCTCTTTCTGTAGCTTTTAAATTCTATAGCATTGACTTAAACTTTTGCTATGCAACTTGTTACCCTACCACCAAACTCTGCCTCCTGGGACAGCTCGCACCTTTCCCATGACTTCAGCACAGTGCTGACAGCACTTGCTACCTTGGTTTTGTGTTCTGACATTATCTGTACCAAATTTAAACTAAAAATTCATGCTAATTTGCCTTCTAAAACACCTTTCCTTCTTGGCCACTTCAACTCCAAAGAATTGCATCCCCGCTCCACTTGAGCCACACTCCTAGATGTGCTTCATCACTTGGAAAACTTCTACCTTCAATTCCTCTATGGAGTGTAGCCCAATCTTGTCCCTTTCTGCTACTTAATCTCCCAGTTTATCACCAACCTTGTCTTTAGTCGTATTTCTACTTAGGAATGATCCACTCTCAGCTAGTGAAATAATGCAGAAAAGCTTTCATTATAGCAAAGTCACTTGATTCCCCATCCTTTAGCAAGAAGGGCTAGTGAGTTACAATACTCTTCAGATGGGTCAGAGCACTGTATATCTGGTTTATTCCCACAAATTATAACTTCAAACTAACCTTTTGAAATCTTCTGCCAGCAGTAATGCCACTTTAAAAGATTTCTACTATAAGTTGCTGAATTTCAGGCATACATGCAATGAGTCACCCTGTCAACAGTAAGCAGGACAGTGGCTTAGTGGTTGGGTAGCTACGTGCTAATCAATACATTGATTTATTACATTAAGCTGTTTCTTCTTGGAGTTGAGTTCATAGTTTCATCAAATTGGGGCCAGTATCCAATGCCCCTTCCCCACAAAGAACCAGAATACCCATCTTCCCAGAAGTCACGTATGTAATGTATTCCATTAATTAGCAGTGCGTTACTCAACAGTCCCACTCTAAATAACAGAGAGAATATAAATAACACACCTTACCCTCTTTTAACAGATTCCAGAAATTGAGCATTCGTTGGGTCATTGTAAGGTCTCAATTCTCCATCATCTAAACTGAAACCGTTGCTCCACAGTTTAAGCAAAATCTGAACCTTTTGGGTATAGAAATAAGAAGGATAAGAATAAGTCTCCACAAACAAACCATTTTGAGTTTCAAATATGGTATCTCAAAACCTATTAAACCACTTACTTAATGTGAAATAGAGAGCTATTTGTACTACTTCTTATTCAGAGTTGAAAGACACGAGACCCTAAGTGCTTGCCTAGCAGCTTTATTTTCAGCATATCAAGTTGACAGTGGTTACAAATACCCAAAGTCCTGCAGGTGGACCTTGGTCTTGAAGCAGTTAATTACTCACGGTCCACTGAGGAAACAAAAGCAGTAAGAGGAGAGCATGCAGCTGCCACCCCACTACTCTCGCCCTCCATTTTCACCTACACTCTTCTCTGCTTCAGAGCTTCAATAGTTATGTCAAGGCGCAAGACTGTGTGTCTAGTGACCTCCCAAGAAACTATTAGTGTTTAAAATGAAATTAGTAGCCGGGCGTGGTGGCGCACGCTTGTAATCCCAGCATTCGGGAGGCTGAGACCAGAGGATCCGGGTTCGCGGCCAGCCTCAGCTACTTAGTGAGGCACTCCGCAACTTAGAGAGACTCAGTTTCAAAATAAAGAATAAAAAAAAAATAGGGCTGGGGGTGTAGCTCGGAGGTAGAATGCCCCTGAGTTCAATCCCCAGTACTGCAAAAAAAAAAAAAAAAAAAAAAAGAAATTAGTTTTAAAATTCCCAAAGGCAACAGAAAAAAAAAGAATGACTTTAGGTATTTAATGTTAAAACTCAGCTTGTTTTATATTTTGACAGTGTATCATTTAAAATAATAATTATACATGTAAATTCATTTTGACAGTGAATTACATGTTCATTCAACAGTTATAAATCTAAGTGCAAGGCATGATTCAGAATGAAAAACTATTAAAATTGAGACTGAAAAGCTATTAATTTTTAATTTTAAAACAAACAGAACTATGGGCAAATACTGATACATTTTCATATTTGTACCTACATCTTGCAGTGGATTTTCTCCATAGATATATTCAGACCGCTTACAAAAGGAATTACCCAGTCTGTATCCTCCACCTGTAAATGACTGAAATACAGAGCAAGTGAGTTAAAAATCACTAAGGCTTATTATGCAAAACATTTATAGTCTGGGAGAAAATATTTGCAAAATATATGTATGATAAAGGAACCAAACCAATTAAAAATCTATAAGGAACTCTCAAAGTCAACAGTAACAGAAGAAAACAATTCAATTAGAAAACAGGCAGAGCCAGGCAAGGCGGCATTTGCCTAAGTTCCAGATACTTGGGATGCTGAGGACGGAGGATCACTTGAGCCTAGGAGTTCTGAAACCAGTGTGGGCAATATAGTGAAACCCTACATCTCAAAACACAAAAACTAGAATAAATAGGGCAAAAGTCAGGATGGACATTTCACTTAAGAAGATAATAAAGACAATGACAAATAAGCAAATGAAGAGGTGTTTATTATCACCTGCCCAAGGAAAATATAAATTAACACCATTAGTCATTAGGAAAATGCAAATTAAAACCAGTGTGTTACTACAACACATGTATCAGAATGACTAAAATTAAAAATAGCAATAATACCAAATGTTGACAAGGATGTGGAGAAACTGGATCTCATACACTATGAGACTATAAAACGGTACAACCACCCTGGAAAATAGTTTCTTATAAAACTAAATGTACATTTAGAAGCCAGGCGTGGTGGCACATGCTTGGAATCCCAGCATTTGGGAGGCTGAGACCGGAGGATCTGGGTTAGCGGCCAGCCTCAGCTACCTAGTGAGGCACTCTGCAACTTAGTGAGACCCTGTTTCAAAATAAAGAATAAAAAATATTCTGATACTTTATTTTTAATAGGCAAAAACTGAAAATAACAAAAATGTGCCTCAACAGATAATTAGTTAAGAAAACTGTGGTACATCCATTCCATGAGATGCTCCTCAGGAATAAAAAAGGACAGTACTGATCAACACAATAATTTTGATGGCTCGTAAGGGCATTCCATGAGTGAAAGATGATGCTTCCGAAAGGTCAAATGCAGTGTGATTCCACCTGCAGGACACTCTCAATATTACAAAATTACAGAGATAGGAAACAAAGGCTAGGGGTGGTGGGTATGACTAGGTGCACAATGAGGAAGAGCTTTGCAATGATGAAACAGTATCTTGACTGAATTGATGATTACACAAATCCATACCTGGGACAAAATGCATAGAACTATATACTTTGTACTAGGACAAATTCCTGGCTTTGATATACTATAACCATGCAAAAATAGCATCATACAGGGAAATTAGATGAAAAATATATAGGACCGATCTGTATTTTTTTTTTTTTGCAAATTTCTGTGAATTTCAAAATTAGAAGGTAATAAATTACATAGGTATGTAAGAAACTGCCTCAATTTTCCAATCATTAACAGAAAGATCAGAATCTCATAAAAATGCAATGAATACTTTAAGCAAATAATACAGTTAGGAAAACAATGTTTGCAAGCAACATAAAAAACAATATAATTCCAGTACTGGGAGAGGAGACAAGAGAACTACAGATTCAAAGCTAGCCACAGCAACTTCGTGAAGAGACCCTCAGCACCTGAGCGAGACCCCGATTCAAAATTCAAAATGAAAAAGTAGGGCTGGGGGTGTAGCACAGAAGTAGAACACCCCTGGATTCAATGCCTAGTGCCATAAAACAACAGAGATCAAAGAAATAGTACAGCTTTAAAAGAGAACTGACCTTAGATCTGTCATCACTGGAAGATCTTGTGGCTTCACTCAGAGGGACGGCCCCATGCTCTTTTGCTTCTTTGAAAAGTTCATTCACAATTTTCCCAGTTGAAGGTCGAACTATATGTAGACCACTGTATTCATGTTCACCTGAATAAAACCTTTAAACATTATAGTTTATGAACAAAAACTTAAGAGTACCTTATAGTAAGTTACATAATTTCACAAAATAATTTTTATTTCAAAAGCAGCATTCCTGGCTTTTGTGGAAATATTTAATTTTTAAAATGGGATCAAGGAGAAGGTTTCCTAGGAGTCAGCTCACACACGTTCTCCAGGAGTTGGCAGATGTGACGGCCAGCTCAGCATCCGGCATGGGCACTGGCTTGCCTGCTTCCTGGGAATCTGCTGGGCAAAGGCTCTTTCATGGAACAGGCTCTTGTGGTACAGTGGGAAACACAGCGGGCAACCAGAAGGTGGCTCCCTCCCTAAAGGAACCCACACCCAATACAGACGAATTCAGCCAGGAGATCTCTGGGTTTAGACAGTGGAAACACCTAATTCTACACTACAGGGCTATACAGAAAGGGTTTATTGCTAAGAGATTTTTTTTTTTTTGCGGTACTGGGGATTGAACTCAGGGGCATTCTACCTCCGAGCTATACCCCCAGCCCTATTTTTATTCTTTATTTTGAAACAGGGTCTCACTAAGTTGTGGAGTGCCTCACTAGGTAGCTGAGGCTGGCCACGAACCCGGATCCTCCGGTCTCAGCCTCCCGAATGCTGGGATTACAAGCGTACGCCACCACGCCCGGCGCTAAGAGATTTTTTTAATTGGAAAAAAAAAATAAACCTACTCCAAAGCAAGTAATTCAGACACATTTTTTTTCCGGTGTATTATCTATGTAGTGACTAACTTCTACTGTGACTCTAACCTCGTGACTGTTCCTAGGGAACATAAAATTTTCTTTAACTAGCACTCTACTTTTATCTTTCATTATTTTTTTCAATCAAGGATATAAAAAAATATAACCAATAAAGTATCCCTATTCAGAGTTTCAGGAGAGGATGCCAAGCAAAGTTCCTATGTCTAACTACCCATATCTTTTATTCCAAATTCACACTGAACGGACTCACCAAACAAAACGGGAAAATTATACCCACACTTGAGACTAAGAATGGAGGCCGTCTTCAAGATTTCTCCACAATTAGCAGATGCGAAGCTGAACAAGATGGCAGTGAAAGACAAAGTCGACCTGGAGACAAGTGGACACTACCAACTGCCGCCGGGGTAGGGCGATCAGCCTGCCAGCTCTCTGGAGGCGGCTCTGGGGCCCTTGTTCACCCAGTGTGGGAGCCTACAGATGCTTTCTTCCCTAGCTTATAGTGTGAGGGCCAGTGTAGCAAGTGCAGCTCAACACTGCCTTTAGGAATTCACGTTAGAAACAAGGAGCTAACAGCAGATGGTTTTAGCCAGCTACGTAAACAGAGGAAAGCAAAGCAAAACTCCCTGATGCAACTACCTGCTCCTGTGGCTCTACCTTCCCTGGCCCAGGTCCAACACTGGCAAAGCAAATACTCATTCCTCTTTATCCGAGTCTTGGTGAGAAAGACTTTATTAGAAATACTGGCCCTATGAAAAGATTTACTAGCTCTTTTATGGTTAATGGTTTTTATTACATGTTTAAGGAATCATTGCCTACCCAAAGGTCATGAAGATACTCTAAACTCTTCTGGATGTTTTAGCTTTTCATTTAGATCTACAATTCATCTGGAACTGATGTCCGCATGTGGTGTAAGGGAGAGGCCAAGAATTATTTTCCCCCCTACAAATGGTGATTTGTTTCAATACCATGTAATGAAATTCCCTTCACTGCTCTGCAGCATCATCTTGTGAGAGACCCAGCAGCCCTCTACGAGTGCTTCGATTCTGATCCTGTTTGCGTACACTAGTCTACTGTCAGTCTTACTCTCTGAAGCTTTGGTGGAAGTCTTTAGGAGTGTGAAGTCCTACTTTAATTCTTCACAATATTCTGGCTATTATTTTGTTGTTGTTGGGTGTGTACCAACAATACGCATTGTCTACTGAAGTGATGTTCTATACTCAAACTTACTAAATGTACATGAAAATAAATATAATATCTTTAATTAGCAGAAGGATCAAGAACAATGGAATAATTTTTGGTTCCTAAGACACTGGGGATTCCTTCATTAACTATAAATATGAAAAATTCCAGAATTCTGCAAGGCACTGTTAGCTACTATATTTCATTTAATAAATACTTGTTCAGTACTTGCTACATGTGAAGCACTGCTCTACCTACTACGGATCCAGCACTGAATAAAACAGAGTCTTTGTCTTTACGGCGCTTATACTGGAGCAGGACGAGCCACACTGAAGACAAGTAAGTGTACAGAGGTGGCTAGTCCATACAACTTTGAGAATTTACTTATCAATTTTTATTTACCATAGCTCAATCTGAGAAGAATAGGGAACTCTTCAATACTAAATCTTCCAACTCTATTTGTCATTCTTCATTTGGGTCTTCTGTCAATAATGTTTTCTGGTACTGGTTAAGCAGTTGTTGTTAGTTTTATTCCTAACATTTATATTAAAAAAATCGCATGCCTATCTTTTAAAAATGTAATTCTCTAAGTTTTAAAAACTTGTCCATGTAAATAAATTGATTTCTGAATACTAGTTTTATATTCAGGATCAGAGATCATTCTAAACACACTTTTTAAAATCAAGACTACAGAGTTTTTTGTAGTTTTGTGTGTAATCATGGCATTGCAAACAATAAATTTAATTTTTTCCAATTTCTGTACCTTTTCTTTCCTCATTGTGTTAACTAAAATCTCTAGTAAACAGTGTAACAAATGGCGATGGGGTTACCTTTGTGTCTTCCCAGTTTCAGAAGAAAACCTTTTACCTTTCACTGACAAGTGTGATTTTCGCTGCAGCTTTTAAGTAGATCTTTTAAAATCAGATTAATTTAATTCCTTTAGTTTCAACTTGCTGTGTGTTTTTCAAAACTATGGATGTTGTTGAGTTTTGCTTTATATATTTAAAAGCCATGTTATCAAATTTAGGATTGCTTTATCTCCTGGATGGTCATTTTATCACCCGGAAACTTCTCTTTACCATCTTCAGTAAAAGTCCTTCTTACCCTAATGACTGAGGTTAGTGTGATTAGGCAGTTACAAAAAGTAAAAAATCGTATGCTCTCCCTAATATGTGGAAGCTAGGGAGAAAGTGGGACATAAGAGGGACTCCAGATTAAGGAGAAACCTTAGATGAGCAAAGAAGGTGACTTAACTAAAGGTGATGGGGGTTGAGAACACCCTAATGCACATGATGTACTTTCACAAACACATCAAAGTCAATCACTAAACTGACCTTGAGAAGGAGGGTTGGGGAGGGAATGGGATGGGAATTGGGGAAGTGTTAAATGAGAAACGTGTGCATGTATGCCTTTACCAGCTTGTACCTAACAAAGATGTATGATTACAATGCACCAATAAAAAAAAATTTTAAAAAAGAATTCAAATATTTTGATTTGTTACATGCATAACAAATTAAGTCATTCAATATATGCTCAAACTGGGGAAACAAAGGCTAAATACCAAATGAGTAAAACTTAAGCACACAAAAATATATTAAATACTTTCAAAACTTGGGAAAATAAGCAGGGTGTAGTGGTGCATGCTTGTAATCCCAGTATTTGGGAAGTTGAGATAGGAGGATAGCAGATTAGCAGTCAGCCTCAGCTACTTAGGGAGGCTCTATGCAACTTAGTAAGACCCTGTTTCAAAAATAAAGAATAAAAAAAATAAGGCTGAGGGTGTAGCTCAGAGGAAGAATGCCCCTGGGTTCAATCCCTACTACTGCAAAAAAACAAAAAACAAAACAAAACTTGGGAAAATACATGATTAAGGAAGCAGTTAAAAAATATATCCTGTGCATTAGGGTGTTCCTGTCAACCCCCATCCCCTTCAGTCAAGTCGCCTTCTTTGCTCCTCTAAGGTTTCTCCTTCTTCATCTAGGGTCCCTCTTTATGACCCACTTTCTCCCTAGCTTCTGCATATTAGGGAGAGCATACAATTTTTTACTTTTTGTGACTAACTAATCTCACTTAGCATGTTTTCCAGTTCCATCCATTTCCCTGCAAATGACATGATTTTGTAATCCATTCATCTGTTGATGGACATCTTGGCTGGTTCCATAGTTTGGCAATTATGAATTATGCAGCTATACAGATATGCATGCATTACCATGGTAGTCTAGTTTCAGTGCATTTGGGTAGATACCCAGAAGTAGTATAGCTGGGTCATTTCCATTCATCTGAGGATCCTCCATACTGTTTTCCAAAGTGGTTGCACTAATTTACAATCCCATCAACAGTATATCAGAGTTCCTACTTCCCCACATCCTGGCCAGCATTTATTACTGTTTGTGTTTTTAATGACTGCCACTCTAAATGGGGTTAGGTATTTTTGATTTGCATCTTCCTGATTGCTAAAGATATTGAACATTTTTTCATATATTTATTGGCCATTTGTATTCTTTTGTGAAGTATCTCTTTAGTTCACTTGCCCATTTTTTAATTGGGTTTTTTTTTTTTTGGCACTGAGTTTTTTGAGTTAATATATTCTAGATATTAACTCCTCTGTCAGAGGAGTAGCTGGCAAAGATCTTCTCCCATTCTGTTGGCTCTGTCTTGAGGTTCTTGATAGTTTTATTTGCTGTACAGAAGCTCTTCAGTTTAAGCAATCCCACATATTAATTCTCGTTTTAATTTCTTGTCCCTTTAGGATCTTGTTGAGGAAATTTTTACCTGTGTCTATATGTTGGACTGATGGTCCTATGCCTTCTTCAAGTAACTGCTGGTCTCTGGTCATTTGGCTATAAGTATGTGGATTTGTTTCTGAGTCTTCTACTTCATTGGTCCATGTGTCTGCTTTTGTGTCAAAATCATGGTGTTTTTATTACTATGGCTCTGTAGTATAGTTTGAAGTCAGATATTGTGATGCCTCTTGCATTGTTCTTAGAACGATTTTGGCTATTCTGAGTCTTTTGTTGTTCCAAATGAATTTTAAGGACTGATTTTCTTAGATCTCTGAAGAATGACCATAGATAGTATTTTAATGGGGATTGCATTGGATCCGTAGATCACTTTTGGAAGGATGGCCATTTTGATGATATTCATTCTGCCTATCCAAGAGCCTGGGAGGTCCTTCCACCTTCTAAGATCTTCCGTTTCTTTCTTTAGTGTTTTACAATTACCATTGTAGAGGTATTTTACCTCCTTGGGTAGATTTATTCCTAAGTATTTTATTGTTTTTGAAGTTATTGTAAATGGAGATGTTTTCTGGACTTCTTTTGAGTCATAGGATATATAATTTCTGAAATCTATCTCTGCTTCTTTTGTACAATCCCTTGTCATAAGTAGACCTTTGGCATAGTGTTTGCTGTTGTTTAAATCCTGAACTGTAAGAACAACCAGCCATGGAGATGTAAGAGACAAGCAGAAATGTTTTAGAAGTTATAGATTCTTAAATGGAAGACAAAAGACACAAGACAAATGGAAGAGGTTCCATGGATGAGCCATAAGACATATACAAACTCTTAAAAACAACTGACAAAGTTACACATGAATGTTGCTTTGGAAGGACAGGACCTGTAGCTTTCATTGGATGCTAAATAAATCCTATGACTCAAAAAATATTAAAGAACCACTGTGCCCAAGAAACACAACATTCAAGACATAATTCATATAATGTCTATTATAATATCAGGTATTTTTTAAGATAACTTTCTCTAAGTTCCTTTTAGTTTTTTGATTATAAAAATTTTTAGAGGCCGGGCGTGGTGGCGCACGCTTGTAATCCCAGCATTCGGGAGGCTGAGACCGGAGGATCCGGGTTCGCGGCCAGCCTCAGCTACCTAGTGAGGCACTCCGCAACTTAGTGAGACTCGGTTTCAAAATAAAGAATAAAAAATAGGGCTGGGGGTGTAGCTCGGAGGTAGAATGCCCCTGAGTTCAATCCCCAGACCCGC
>PVLC010005010.1:0-79903 GCA_004027655.1 Graphiurus murinus | reverse complement strand
AACAAGGTCACTCACTGAAGTGAACCTTAGGGGGAGGGAGGGGGAGGGAACGGGAATGGGGAGGGAATCGGGGAAGGGGTCAAATGAGAATTGTGTGCAAATATGTTGTTAACAATTTGTACTTAACAAAGATGTACGCTATATTGCACGAATTACTACAATAAAAATTAAAAAATTAAAAAAAAAAAAAAAAAAGAAAGGGAGAATGTTTCTCTTTACATTTCCTTCAATCGCTAACTTGCTTGTGATTAAAACTAAGAAGTAATCTTCTTCCAGAATCAAAAAACTAAACACAAATTATGGCCTCTGAACAGCATAGCATTTATTTTATCTCTCAATATTATACAAATGTCCCAGTATAGTCATATATACATGAAATATTGTACATAAATATTATGAAATTGGATTTAACAAGGCTGGACATACTTACTATTTCCTCTCTACTTAACCAACATAACCAGATGTCAGAAATCAATAGCCTCTCTCAGTGTCAAGCTTTGGGAGTGTAGGAAACATGTGACAAAGAAAGGGAGAAATTCTTACTGAGAAAGAAATTTTAAAACTCCAGAGAACAAAAAAAAGATCCAAGGTTTTCAAATTAGTAGTTTCATCAACTAGTATACACTGTATTCCTTTTTCCAATATTTTCTTTGTGTGCTAATTGGAAAAGAACCCTCTGGAAATAGTGAGGTGTTCATATGCAACATGCCCAAATTTCTTATTTTTTCAAAATTATTTCATTGATTCATTGCTATTATACATTATAGTAAGGTTCCATGTGTTAAAAGCATACATGCACATAGTTCTTTGTGTATTTCCTTCCATATCTTACTCCACTCCTACGTCCTGCCTCCCAATATGAGTTACTGAGATTGGTACTAAGACTTTCACATATGGCCCTAATATTTAGAAAGGAAAAATTGTGGTTGAAAATGGTTGACTTTTTCATAGGTGTACATATATGCAATAGGAAGTTAATAAAAGAACTTGAGTTTATGTACTGTCTTTCAGAGATTAGACATCAATCTCGCTCAAAACCTTGAGTTAGCCTCACATTTTTAACTAAACCAGTATGAGTGGACATGTGTGTGTTTGTATATTTGCTACAAAGAGATTTTTTTTTGAGGTACTGGGGGTTGAACCCAGAGGCATTTTACTTCCGAACTACACCCCCCAGCCCTATTTTTTTTTTTTTTTTATTCTTTATTTTGAAACAGAGTCTCACTAAGTTGCAGAGGGCCTCACTAAGTAACTGAGGCTGGCGGCGAACCTGGATCCTCCTATCTCGGCCTTCCAAGTACTGGGATTACAAGTGTGCACCACCATACCCGGCTTCAAAGGGATATTTTTTAATAGATGACACCTACGAAAATTAGTATACTCTTACCATTTGTTCCATCAATTGTGCTTCTTGATATTTACTCAAATAACTTTAAAATTTATGCTCACACAAAAACTTACATCTGCATGCTTATTATAACTTTATTTATAATTGCCAAAACTTAGAAGGAAAAGGTACATGCTTCAGTTGATCAATAGATTAATTCATTTTGTCATATACCACTATGTTATTCATATTTAGGTGTATCTGTTCTATTTTTTTGGCTTTCGTCCATTGATCTATTTATCTATTCTTTTGCCAATATTGTCTTTTCATGATTGTCATAGCTCTATACTGTCTTGAATTCAGATAGCTTCATTCCTTCAACTTTGTTTTTCTCTTTTGATATTTTGTTTGCTCTTCTCAACCTTTTGTCACTCTATATAAACTAGATAATTGTGTTAATACCCACAAAATAAATGAGATTTTTAACTAGAATTTCTGGGATTTTATTGAGATTGATATCAATAACTAAACCATGTTATATTCATAAAATGGAATATTATTCAGTGCTAAAATAAAATGAGCTGTTAAGCCATGAAAAGACACAGAAGAAGCCGGGCGTGGTGGCGCACGCTTGTAATCCCAGCATTCGGGAGGCTGAAACCGGAGGATCTGGGTTCGCGGCCACCCTCAGCTACCTAGTGAGGCACTCTGCAACTTAGTGAGACCTGGTTTCAAAATAAAGAATAAAAAATAGGACTGGGGGTGTATCTCAGAGGTAGAATGCCCCTGAGTTCAATCCCCAGTACCGCAAAAAAAAAAAAAAAAAAAAAAAAAAAAAAAAAAAAAAAAAAAAAAAAAAAAAAGACACAGAAGAAACTAAGATGCAGATTAATAAGTGAAAGAAATCAATCTGAAAAGTACCATATCATATAATTTAAATATATAATTTAAATATAATATATAAATATTAATATATAATATATAATTTATAATATATATTAAATATACTTCAAATATATATATTGGTACTGGCAGCTGGTCATTCCACCTCCAAGCTGCATCCCACTTTCTATTTTATTTTTTATTTTGAAACAGGATCTTTCTAGGTTGCTGAAAGCCTTGCTAAGTTACTGAAGCTGTACTCAAACCAGTGATTCTCCTGTCTCAGCTTGCAAATACTGAGATTATAGGCAAGCACCCCTACTCCCAACCTGTATAGAATTTTGAAAAAGGCAAAACCCTGTCTGAAGACAGTAAAAGGATGGATAGTTGTAAGAGGTTAAAGGAGAGGGAAAATGGATGAAATATTTCTAGTGCATGAAACTATTCTAAACACAGCATTGCTGGATACAGGCCATTATAAATTTTTCAAAACATAGAATGTACAATACCAACAGGGAACCCTAATGTAAGTTATGTACTTAGAGTGATAATAATGTTCAGTGTCAATTCCTTGATTTTAAGAAATACAGCCCCCTGTAGCAGGATTTTGATATTGGGGCAGGCCATGCATAGTTGGAGGTAGGGGTAATGGAAAAAAAACAACCTGTACTTTATGCTCAATTTTGCTAAAAACCTAAAATTCTTTTAAAAAGAGAGTATACAATAATAATAATATTTTTGGGAAAAAAATACATCCTGAGAGTCTATTCAATCCAATTGAACCACTATTTCTGTAATACAGTTTTGTAATACGCATGTCTGGGCTCCCAGATGCTTAATGTATACTAATGTCTAACATGTACCATCGGTTCTCTATCAGATTTACATATTAAAAAATCATTGCTTCATTTCATAAAAGCTGATAGTGTAAAATTATATAACTCAGCATTTAGATTAGCTACACATGTCCAAATATTTTAGGAAAATACTAAGGTGAGGTAAGTGTAACAATACTCTAAAACTTAACTTTTACAGGTATGAGTACTCACCTGTTTCCCACTTATTTGTTACTATAATGGATTACTAAAATTGTTTATTTTAGTAGGAAATAAATGGGGAGTTAACCCATTCAAAAGTTTTTTTCTGATATATTTTAAGTAAAAAAAAAAAAAAAAACATTTCTCTCCAGCAATCATATTCTAATCCTGTATTTAATTTCCCATATTACAATACTGCCTTATAAATATTTCACTTGTCAGTTATGATTTTTAAAATTTTAATAAGACTTTATCACTCCCACATGAATATTTGACTTACTTGAAAATTCAAAGTGATGATATTCCCGTGTTCACACACTGCCCGTCTCTAGGAGTTACTACTCATCCCATCACCCTTTCATCTCTACATTTCCTCAAAATACAGAAGAGGAGTAGGTGGTAAGTTACCTTACCAGACCTATTTTGATGATCTTTTGTTCTTTTCAAAGTACGAAAAGCAGAAGATAAAGAAAGTACTTAAAGGCACCATTTACTTTCATGCTAAACCAGAATCATAAACCATTTAGAACTGGTTTTGCTATTTAAAATGACTACTGGCAGCAGAGTGTGTATCAGCTTTCAATATAACTTTCAATTCATTCCTTTGATACAGACCGTTAATACCATTAGTGGACAGTATCCAAGAAGCTTTCTATTTAAAATTACCTCAGTAATATGATAGAAACCTAGCAGTCAATTAAAAGCAAATATCCACTTTATGAAATAGTTAGAGTAAATCATTGTGTCTCTACACCAGAATATAAAGGAATTGTGATAGAACAGATTGAGTCTCTAAGAATTATTTTAGACAGTCCAATTTATTTGGCCTGTTCCATGTGAATTAATAAAGTGAAAATAGATTCCTCTCTGAGATTGTCTTCATAATCAAAGGGGAAAAAAGCTATTCAACAGTTTACTCTTGGTTTAATAACAGGAGAAATGAAAAATTAGATCACTTTCATGAAATTTAGTTTGTGATTGGGGGAGTATGGGAATGTTTTATTTTCTTAGTTGCTAATTCATTTACTTACATGCTTAATTTAAAATGTTTTTCTAGAAAAGTTAAATATTATTTGCTAGTCATTTATTAGTCAACAGTTTGACATTACATAGGTACTAAACTTATAATTTTTTATGTCAAATAAAGTAAAAAGTTAGCATTAGCAGGGCGTGGTGGCACAGGTGCATGCTTATAATCCCAGTACTTGGTATGTAGAATGCTCCTAGGTTCAATCCCCAGCAACACATACATACACACACACACACACACATACACACACACACACCACACACACACACACACACACACATACACACACTTCCACACACAAAAAAGAATAAAACTAAATAAACCTGGGAAGATAGATGATATCATGACATATTATAATGTTTAGATAAAGTATACAGATTTAAAGTGAGAAATTAAAGAATAACAGTTGTAGGGATGGTTTTATTTTTTATTCAGGAGACCCAGCCCCAACATTAGCTTATGAGTTTGCAAAAATTACCATATATGCAACTGTAGATTTCTTAAATGGCTATAATTAAAACTACCTTAATGCAGTAATATTAAATAATCATGATTTTTTTCTTCTCAAAGGTAATAGCTAATGGAAGATTTCTGAGGGAAAATCAATTGAGAAATGATAACCAAAACCAAGACTTTGGGAATGTTTACATATCAGGAACAAGATTAAAATTAAAATCCTTTGACAGAGGAAGTGAAGAGATTGTGGAGACATAGAAAGATCACTATGATGCTACGTAAACCTAAAGCAGAGATATTAAGGACCAGGAAGTGATTGATGATAAAAGTATGAAGCTCTAAAGACATCTCTTGTCTGTAAGTGACTTCTGTAGCAGCCTCCTTCACTCCATGTGAGGACTTTCTGATATTTTACAACAAAAATAGCACTCTCGGTGACCCCCACATGTGCCCTGAATTTGTGGACAACAAAGAGCTGAGCAAGTCTTTCTCTTTTGACATGTCCCCAAACTATTCACTTGCTTCCTCATGGCCAAAGGAAGGCACCAGAGATAGCAGAACACCGATCCAAATGTCTCCCCATTTCCAATACCCCATCTTCGTAGAACACTTGCCAACCAGGGATTCTCTCTGTTTTCTTTTCACTCTATATGGCTTAGAATCCTTTCTGACTCCCTCAAGCTCCTGAAGAAATGGAAGTGTTGGCAGATAGGTCCTCTCGTGGTGAGCTGATGAATAAATATCCTTTGTAATTGTAGGGCAGACTTAGTTTTGTCTTTGACAGTAGAAAAAAAGAGCCATAAATTTAAAAGCATGAATGCATTTAAATATAAAATAAGCAACCACACAAATCCAAAATCAACACACCAGTGATCTTTAACATTTTTATAGTCTGCTATAATTAAGAAACTGTCTTCACTTGGATTATTTACACTTTAGCATAACCCAGAGAGACTCTCTTTCATTGGAAAGGATTCAGAAATTGCCTTTATATCTCGATTTTAATTTTTCCAAACTCAGTAGACGTGGGCTGCAACTGTAATTCAGGCCCTGTGTGCACTAAATTCTTATAATTCTATGTTATCTTGACATTTATTTTTGAATACAAGTTCAACTTTGTCATATCAAAAGCTGGACTGAGTCATACTGGATAGTTCCCAGTTCTATACAACACCTGAAAGAGTCAAGCTCAGTGGCCAGAGGTAAGAGCCATCTCTTCCACCTATCATGCTGACCTCCTCATTTCCCCACTTCCTTGGAAGTGACAGACATTTGCTTATGAATATTGAGTCGAAAGCCCTATTCCCTAGTAGATAGTGCTAATTGGCACAATATCTCTTTGACTCTTCATTCTTGCCTCTCAAGACTGAGGACAGAGTAGTGCCCTTCTGAATAACTACACCCTTCTTGTCATATTCTGTTAAGAAAGTCTTTGAACTTGTTTCCCACTGTGATGGCATAATGAATTTGCGTTTTCTATCTAAATAACCAGTACCTGCCAGAACCAGCTTGTTTTTTCCTGGGATACCAGAAAGGGGACATTCAGGCCCCCAGTCCCATAAAGATGGCCAGGAAGGCATAGACTAGAAACAGGTCAGAAATGGTCCACAGGGACATCTGCCAGTATGATGTGAGCAACCCTCTGGTTGCAGTTCCAACATGAAGGCATTAGAAGGTCAGATAATGCACCGTGTCAAAGAAACATCCCAAGAAATTCATGTTCTACACACACACATGCTCAGAATCCCTTCATTTCCCTAGCTAGGGCAGGCTCTGAAGGGACTCCAGGTTTATCCGGGTGATCTCACAAGAGTGTTACAAAGTCACTTTCATATAAAAATTTACCAGCCGGGCAAGGTGGCACACACCTGTAATCCCAGTACATTGGAGGCTGAAATAGGAGGATCACAGGTTTGTGGACAGCCTCAGCAACTTAGGAAGAGTCTCTGCAACCTAGTAAGCTCCTGATTCAAGCCAAAAATAAAATAAAATAAATTCAAACTAGGATTGTAGCTAGGAGGTAGAATGCCCCTGGGTTTAGTCCATTGTACTATAAATAAATAAATAAATAAATAAATAAATAAATAAATAAATAAATAAATAACCACATTTCTTGAATTATAATAAAATGGCCAGATAAAGATATTATTATTTAACAATAGGAATGTTTTGGAGGAAAATATAACAAAGTTTGGGTCCTGAAGGAATTTAGCATGGCTAGTGATTTTATGTTTTGAACATGATATTTGTGCAATGGGAAGAAAGTGAAGGGAGGAAATGTCATTGGAATTTGGAAGAACAAATTTGGAAACAATATTAAAATAGCCAAATGCTTTGCAGACTAATTCCTTTATAGTTGCAAATACAAAAAAATGAGATAAAAGTACATTATAACTTATTTTTAACCTTTAATTTAAAAGATAATCAAAAGATTGATTGTAGCATCTAAATTTGGAGGGAACTTAAGAGGGATTCACAATTACAAACATGATATTCTTCCAGAACATTTATATGATTTACTTAAGGGAAAATCTGGCTTTTAAGTTCCTTAGGGAAAGCTCCCATACTTAATACTCTGACTCTCTGTTGGGCAAAAACTGTTCATAAAATTCTAACTCTTAATTTTTGGTCATTAAAATACTGGAATGATAAATCAGAGTACTCAAACACTTAAGAATGTTAACATTCTTACATTACTCAGAACAAAAAATGCCTTTCAAAATGTATTTGCAAAGACACTAATATCCTTAATTCTGTTTATATAAATCATAGATAAAACAAATTTCTTTTTTATTTTCACTCACAGTTGTACTCTAACCTAAAAGTTCTATTATTCTAAATGATTGCCCTTATGCTACTTCCTCTATCTAATAGTTTCTTTTAAAGTTAATCACTTCTAGTTTGTCTCTATTCCATATTTTGAAAATATTATATGGTTACCACATTAGAAGACTTTTAAGGATGTGAGATATGAAATTCAAATAATAAAAAGTATCATCAATTAATTTCATAAACATTACAATAGAGTATATGCTATAATTTATAGTCAATTCCCAATCATATTTCTAAGTCTTGATGAAGAACAATTCCACAGTATAATATAAATATAATGTTTGAAATTTTCTGAAACAATAATTTTGAGAGAGAAAAAGAAAATATTTCTAATTTTTAGAACGAATTACTCTATTGAAAACACCCCATGTTAGTTGTCATATCCAGAAGCAGCTTCCTTTAGAAATGGAGCTGTATCACATACACTGATACAATAATTTATAATTATGGTCACAGGTATCTCCAAATATGGTCTATTTACAGGGAAGTGATGTCTGGGAGATACATTTTTATGGTCTAATTCTGGCTGAGGTCAAGTTCTAGAAAGATTACTTTCTTCTTCGTAATTATAAATCTTTCTCTAATTATTTTGTTCTTCCCTCGGGTCTTTATATTTCTTCTACTTGACTATATTTCATTCATGTAAACCTACAGCTCTGATCACATCATTACAATACTTAAAAATCTTTCTCTAACTTCGGGGGGAAATTCAAAACTCATTAGCACATAAAGGTTACTTGTGGCATGGTAGAAATATTGTGGTTTGGAGAAGCAGAGAGAATTAGGAATAAATGTGGATCTGTCACTGCAAGAGATTCAATTTCTTAATCTTCACAGGGGACATTTATAGGGTTGTCATGTAGATTAAGCAGGAGAGTGTGTACTGCAGCCGATGTTCATTAAAGGGTAGATGAGGTTTTGTCCATTAGGATTATTCATTCATGAGAATCTCTTGCTTTCACCAACTATCATCTTTTGCCTATTAAGATACATTTGTCATATCCTTGACTGGTGTGGTGGCGCACGCTTGAATCCCAGTACTTGGGAGGCTGAGACTGGAGGATCCGGGTTTGTTGCCAGCCTCAGCTATTTGGTGAGGCCCTCTGCAACTTAGTGAGACCTGGTTTCAAAATAAAGAATAAAAAATAGGGCTGGGGATGTAGCTCGGAGGTTGAAGGCCCCTGAGTTCAAACCCTAATACCGCAAAAAAGAAGATGTATTTGTCATATCCTTTAAGTTCTGCTCTGGTGTGTGTGTGTGTGTGTGTGTGTGTGTGTGTGTGTGTGTGTGTGTGTGTTTTACTGGGGTTTGAACCCAGAGGTATTCTACTACCAAGCTATACCTCTAAGCACTTTTTTTGTTTTGTTTTGCTTTGTTTTGAGATGGGGTTTCACTAGATTGGTGAGTGTCTCCTTATGTTGCTGAAGCCAGTCTTGAAACTGCAATCCTCCTGTCTCAGTCTCCCAAGAACTGAGATGACAGGTATGCCCCACTGTGGCCCGGCTCTCTTCTGCTTTTACGCAGAGGCTGGCCCTTCTTGACCCAGCATGCAACTGTGATACAGAAAGAAGGGAAGATGCAGACAGGAAACTGTCGCGGTATAGGAACATAACGGGGGTTTATTGATGACCGCTGGTGTACTGATATCTTTTTCATCATGATGATCCTGAATTATGGAATGGATTCAAGAAAAGCAACTAAGACAAGTTCTAGAGGTCAAACGCATCTCCATAGAAAGGAGTGAGAAAGGGGAATTCTAGAATACGACTTCTGTTTTAGTTTGGGATTGAAAGTGTTCTCCATGGCTGCTGTATTTCAAACGTGTTCCTGATGCAGCAAGGCTCCCAGGTGGGCAGAGCCCGAGGTGCAGGTCCCCGGGGGCACGATCGTGGGGATTATAAGTGCATGGGCCTCCACTTCCCCCTTGCTCAACTTTCAGCCACCAGGATATGAGAGCCATATCCCTCTGCCACCTCCCCTATGCCCTTCCTCAGCATTAGGTTAAGCCTCTGAGCCATCCTATGTGGTGCTTCTCAGGTTTTTGGTGACAGTGAAGTGACTGACATGCCAGGAAGGCTAACTCAAAGGACTTCCCAATCTGGTTTCAGTTGCTTTCTGTAAGTCATTTTAATTTCACCATCTTAGTGGCTATTCTCTGGTTTTCCCATCTATCTTTTGTCACTGTGTTAGTTTGCAAGAGCCTTCAAAACAAACTATCACATATGGAGTATTGCTATTGATAATTGATAATATTGGTATTGATAATTTCATGTGTGTACATAACCTTATTTTAACTGTTGCCTCTATCAAATCTCCTCCATCAGCTGGGCGTGGTGGCGCATGCTTATAATCCCAGCATTTGGGAGGCTGAGATGCAGGATCTGGGTTCGTGGTCAGCCTCAGCTACTTAGTGAGGCTCACTGCAAATTAGTGAGACCCTGTTTAAAATAAAGAATAAAAAATAGGGCTGGGGGTATAACTCAGAGGTAGAATGCCCCTGACTTCAATCCCCAGTACCGCAATAATAATAATAATAATAATAATAATAATAATAATAATAAAAGAAAGAATAAAAAATAGGACTGGGGGTGTAGCTTGGAGGTAGAATGCCCCTGAGTTCAATCCCCAGTACCGCAAAAAAAAAAAAAAAAAAAAAAAAAAAATCTCCTCCATCTAACTCCTTCCTCTTAACCCCCTCCTGCTGTAGCTCCGCTGAAGTCTCTCTTCCTTTATCCGAAGTCCCTTTTGTTACCCAGTTAATCTCTAGCTTCCACATATGAGAGAAAACTGCAACCATTTGCTTTCTGAGACTGGCTGATATCATTCAGTATAATATTCTCTAATTCCATTCATTTTCGTGCAAATAACATAATTTTGTTCTCCTTTTTAGCTAAGTAAGATACCATCCATCATGTGTATATACCACATTTTTGTAATCCAGATATCTATACCCCGAAATGACTGAAGGTGTGCTGTTAGAACAGGTAGACAATCAATATTGGACACTATGAATGGAATGCTGTATCAATTTTAAGTATATAGACTATGGCAATAGTAACTACAGAAGATGAAAATTTTTGGCGTAGTACCTTAAACATAAGGGATTTTCTGTAATAGAAAGCATCGTGTACCAAAAACAAACAGACAAAAAAAAAAAAAAACCCACAATGTTTTCTAAACTCATACAGTCTATATGCCTTTAGAAGAATTGTCTTTTTGGCTAATAGCTCATGTTCATATATTTCATTTGTTTTTATATAATATTTTGTGAAACATTTTAAAATCAAACACTTAATAATAAAAAGGCTATAGCTTAACATTAGAGCAATTACTATTTCTAAAAGAACACACCTTTCTTGGCACCAAGGCCAAGCACAAAATCATCCAGGTAATTTAACTTGAAAAAAAAAAAAAAACCTTCATATTATTATATTATTTGTCTGCAAATGAATAAAAAATCACCGTATTCTTTGCATTGTTAAGAATTTTAATGCATATTTATTATTACAATCTGAAGTCCCTCATGCATTATTTAATTTCATTAGAGATAATGGGCAAATTGATACTCAGGACACTTCCTTACATTCCACTCTGTCTCTATGCTGGCCTGCAGGAAACATAATCAGTTTATAATCAGATAAGTATTATGGAATACATTGTCCTTTGTTTTAGATTTAGAGGTCTCCTTCCAGCTTCTCTGTGCTGAAATACACTAGTATTTTACACAACTTTAAAAAGAATTTTTCAAACAGTAGAATAATGAAAAGGCCGTATTTTATATTTTCAGAAGATTATTAAAAAGTGTATATATTTTCAATTTTTCTCTGTTTTAATGTATAAAAGGTTGTTAACATCTAGGATTACTAAATTTCAATTCACAAAATATAAAGCAAATGATAGTAAAATGGTTAAATATGATATAGAAAGAATACTAACAAAATTGAGTGAAATATTTTAAAACTTTTAGGCAATAGTGATTGACACTTTACACTGATAAATTCAAATGAACAGCAAATATGAAAAGATTCAAATATTTATTTTGCTGTCAAAATGCTAATTTTATAGGTGTTCATAAAGTTATCAGTATCTATTAAACTGAAAAGTATCATAAATTTTTCAACTAAGGAAATAAATTCAATTCTAAGTATCAACCTCATAAAAATAAATTAGTGACTCTTACATATCTCTTAATATAGTCTATATATGTATATATGAAAATTGTAATTGATTGCAGAATTGCTTAGTGGCAAATAAAGATATTGTTGGCCAATTAAACCATATGTTGAGTACGATGCAGCCTTTACAAGAATGAAGTAAACCTCGGCAGGTTACCATGCAGATGTAGCTCCAGATGGTATTATATGATGTAAAAAACAATATGTATTTATAGCATAATCCCTGTTGCCCATAAGTAACCCAAAATTACAGGTAATGTTTGCGTGTGTGCATTTAAAATATTAGGAGACTAGGGGAAAACATGGCCACCTTGATAAAAAATCTTATTAACATGAGTTTTCTGTGTTCTTAGGGTATTACAAATTGAAGCATGAAAAAATTTAAACTAATAAAATATGCTATTATTATATAAATGTTCAATTAATTAAAGGAATGCAAAAATAAAAAACTAAAACAAGTTTTTTTCAAACAAAATCATCAGCATCATACTTACGGTGATTCTTGAAAAGCATCATCTCACTTAAGGAAATGAAGACGCCATATAACCTACCATTTCATAATATTTTCTGAATAATCTCTTCCATTTTTTGAATATTGGCATTGCTCATATTTTTCCCAAGGCTATCATGTGTATTGAAGGATGTACAGTACTTCCCTGACCTCTTTTTAGTAGGTGCCCGTAGCACACCCCAGTTGGGACAACCAAAATATTTCCTAACATTGCCAAATTCCACTGGGTGAAAAAAATGTCCCTGTGGATAATCTATACAATTCAGGGTACTACTAGGCAAAAGCAAGAGTCTAAATTTATAAAGAAGAGGAAACAGGGCTTATTTTCACACTGGTAGCATTATACGTAGAGAAAACCTAATAGACTAATGAAATACTAAAAGGCTTCCATTAGTGAAAATATAGAATAAAAATAAAAACAGCATTTCTATGCTACATTGAAATCCAAGAAGGATCATAAAATGAGGGAAAATATATTTTCAAAAAAATTAAATTAAATTGCTGAGTTCGGTAGGTCTGACAACAGGGTGGAAGAGATGGTATGTTAGTAAGCAGGCCCTTGAGTCCTGGCATGACCTCTGTAAATGACAGGATTCCATCCCTTTATTTGGACAAATGATATTCTATTCTACATATATACCATAATTGTATCCATTCATTGATCCACCAGAGACCAGGAAGAATATGTGCGACAAAAAGAGGTTAGATAACAGGTATCACAATATATTTAGAATGGAGGATTTGCACTAATGTTCTCTAACACAGTTGAGTAACTACAGTTTTCAACAATTCTCCATACATTTCAAAATTATCAGAGGAGAAGAGTTCAAAGGTTCACAACACAGAGAAATGATAATATTGGAGGTGATGGAAATGCAAATTACCATGATTATTACACATTGCATACATATAGACATATATATATATGTATACAAAGAGCATATGTTAAAAAAAAAGTAACGACTCCACGATTCTGGTGTCTATGATATGACCACAAGAGAATAAGAATAGAAAATTATTTTAAAGATATTATTGTGACATAAATTACACATTATAAAATGCACCCCCTAAAGTGCATGATGTACATTCTGGGTCCTTTAAATTTCCACATTAATTAATTAACTAACTAATTAATTTTATTGGTGCAATGTAGTTAGTTATTCATCATAGTGTGACTCGAAGTGATACATACATTTATATTCTATTACCCCACTCACAATTTTTTTTAGAATTAAATCAAATTATTTTTGTGTCAACTGATTAGATCCTCCCAATTCCTCTTTGTTTTACTCTCATCTCAATCCCCATCTCCCTTCCATATTACTCCCCATAACTTCTGGCTCCCATCCCTCTCCCAGTATCTCTATTCTTTCTCTCTTTCTAATTCCCTATTTATTCCATCACCCTAATAAGTTTAATATATGCTAAATAATTATCTACTCAGTCTACCCTACATAGTCATATCTACTCACATTCCCTCTTGAAAAATAAATTGGTAAGATACCAAGTAGCAGTACAGCTGGGTCATATGTTTGTTCCATTTCACAGTAGCCAAATTAGAAAACGAATCTAGCTGTCCATCAACAGAGAATGGATAATGAAAATGTGGTATGTACACACAGTGGAGTTTTACTTGGCAATAAATAAGAACAAACGTATGTCATTTGCAGGAAAATGGATGAGACTAGTGAATATTATGCTAAATGAGATCATCTAGTCTCAGAAAGTCAAGGATTGTCTGTTTCCTCATATGTGGAAGCCAGAGAGAAAAGAGGAAACGAAAAGGACTTCAGCTAAAGAGGAGGGAGACCAGGAGAATAGTGATAGAGGATGGGGGGAGGGGAGTGAGGAAGAATAAAAGGAGGATTGGTGAAAGAAATAGTTCAAATAATGCTATGCCCATACGTGAAAGTAACACTACTAATCTCGTTATTATATACAGGGAGAGGGGAATATAGAGGAAAACACATGAAGTGCTGAGTGCATGTATATTTGTACCACTTGGACCTCACTATGAGATATATATATAAAATCTCAATACACCAATAAAAGTATAAAAAAGAATTAATAATAGTAAGAAAAAAACAAAGAAAATAAACAGAAACATAAAAGGAAAAATCCAGTAGAGATCATTAGCAATTATGTTTATGGCCTATGATAAAAAATATTTTGCTCAACCACCATTGCCACTTGCAAGTACTATACCCTTTTAGAGAGGCATTTGAGGCTGTATTTAATATCCTGAATACAAGGTACAGATGCTTTGAGGCTGATATATGCCAGCATCCCCAGCACTCTTTATGAAGAGGTAACTACTACTCAGAGGACCCTCACAAAAAGAGAAAGTGGAAAACACCAAAACAGGTGCTAATTCAGGAACTCTAAAAATAAAATAAAAGGCTCACAAATGCATAACAATGAAACTTAACAATATAGAGGTGCATAAAGTACCAGGAGAATTAAGAATTTGATTATTAGAATGATTACAATTTAAGGAATGAGCTCAGAATAAACAGGATGTGAAAGAACAGGTCAATAGAGAAATATAAACTCTGAAAAAGAACCAAACAGAAACCCTGAATTGGATGAAAGACACAATAAATCTAATAAAAAGTCAATAGAAAGCATCTCCATGTTAATTTTAGAATCAGCTTGCTAATTTATGCAAAAAAATCCAGCCAAATCTTTAAAAGGGATTATGCTGAAACTATAGATCAATTTGGGAATTATGGTTGTCTTAACAGTGCTAAGTTTTCTGATACATAAACCATGAGAAGTCTTTTATTATTTAGGTTTTATCGATTTCTTTAAATGGACTTTTATATTTTTCAGAGTAATATGCTTCTTGTTAAACATTTTATTCATAAATACTCTGTTATTATTTCCTTTACTTTTCTTATTTCAGAATATTTATTACCAGTATATAGAAATACAATTAATATATGTCTAAGGGTTCTTAAATTCTGTAATTTATTAGTTTAGTAGTGGATTGTTTAGGCTTTTCTTTATAAAATTAGAGATTCTATTGATTTATGCCTTATGAATTTGCTTGTTTGAGGGTAAACCCTAAAGAAAGAAAATTTGCACTCTTAAGTGTTTGTTCTTATGAAACTATAAATCTAGGAAAAACTCTCTTTGTCCTATGTCTTTGGGAGATAAGAACATATAGGCAATGTTCAATATCCATGAGTTCCACATCTGTAGAATCAATCACTGTGAATTGAAAATAATTGAGAAGATCATTGTGTAAGTGCTGAACAGATACTGGTCATTATCCCCTAAATAAAACAGTATAACAACCATTTTCTGTCCAGTTAGTGAAAATAACACTAAATATATTCTTTTGCTGTTCTATGTTTTTCTCTTTTCCTTTAAATCTGTTAAATGATAATTTGCATAAAGATTAAAATGTGGGTTGTTTACAGCTCCCACAAACATGTCTGAAGATATTGGTCATTTTATATTATCATTTACTAATGTAATCATATTTATTTTTGCCTTTCTACATCATACTTAGTGAAGATTGTGTAAAAAAATGGTTGCCTCAGATGCTTGCACCTACAAAGTCAACGAAACTTTGTTTTGCTTTTACTTCTTTTTATATTTAGATAAAGAAATGGCTTCTTTAGAGAATTCTCCAGCTTCAGTACATTCACAAAAATTGGGGAACCCTGAGTGAAAGAGAAATGGATCCAGGACTCCCTATGATAAATAGATCCAGGACTGCTCCTAGCACAACTTAAATTCCACTGAAGGAGATGCAGCAGGATGGGATGGACCCAAAGGACCTGGGGCTGATTCACATCTTGACTTGGCCATCCCATAGACATGTGAAGTCTTCAATGTATTTCATATTCTCTCTCTTTTAATCTAAAAAATAAATGTGATAGAATTTGTAAACTGTAAGTCTTGTATAAGGAATTTGACAGCTGTAGAATAATGGTTGAGAGCAGTATGTGCCACTGTGATTAAGGGCAGGGTTCAAGTCATCTCATGTATAGCAATCCTGGATTTGTCACTTTCTTGCAGACCATTGTTTAATATTTACATGGTCCAGACCTCAGCTGGTTCACATGAAAAGTGTAACACTGCCAACTACTTACAGGGTATCTGTGAGAAATAGAGGCACATAATGGACTGTCTGGGCCAGGGTTTTGTGAATATCTTTTACCACTATATAGAATAAAGAGCTTGACTCATCTAGAAGCAAGCTTAGAATTCAAAATTTGGGGAATTACTAGTAGTTGCAAACTAAATAATGAAAAAAATGTTCACCTTTGATTTCTCATCTTTTTGCTTAGTTTGAAACATTGTCTGTGATAATAAATACTCCTGCATAGATCTTTAAGAAAAGCAAATTTTATTGAATATTAAATATACTTAGTGATGTGTTATTATTTTCAGACTCATGCTTTAGACAAAGGTGTGATATATTCTAAGATAAAAGAGAATTATTCTGAAATTGTTATAGTAGAATGCTAAAATGGTTATAGTAGCATATTAAATTTATTTGATTAATATATAATTTTAGCAAGTATCTAGATAAACTATATACATGCTGACATATATACATATATGTGTACACATATATACATATACATGTATGTACATACACATGCATATGTATATGCACATATATACATGTATACATACTATATACATATATGTAATTAATATCTAGGTACTTAATAGTCCGATTAAGAGATTTCATATGAGAACCTTTACAGTAGAACAGATTCCCAGGCAGCCTGACCACTCTCAAGATATGTGACACTGGTGGTTTCATTAATCAATGTCAAAATCAGTTTATCAATAATTCTTGGTTCAAATCTTAACTCTTCTATTGATTTTTAATCCTTAGAACAATTACTTCAACTTCTTACACCTTAGTTTGTTGTTGTTTGGTCACCAGGGATTGAACCAAAGGCACTCTACCAAATTTTTAATATGTAAAGCAGCTCTAAAAATACCTACCATATACACCACACACACACACACACACACACACACACACACACACACACACACACATAGGAAATTATAAAGCCTCTGTAGTAATTAACAAAGTTCACACAAGAATGTGGAATATATAAGATAATCAAATATAGCCATGAATATTTTATTTATAATATTTTAATGAGAATTACTAGTACCTGTAGCTAATATATGCATGTGTATGTACACACTATGCAGTAATGAAAAATTTACTGATTTATTTTTTCTTTAATCATGCTTTTATTGTGGAATATGTCCAGATTATCAGGAACATTGCAAGGTAACACAAAGAATTTCCTCACCCTCTTCACCCAGCTTCCCTTGAACTGTTAGTATCTTACCAAAGTGCATCGTCACAACTGAGAAATCAGTTCTAGCACATTACTCCAGATCTTTTTCAGAATTCATTAGCTTCCCCACAAATGCTTTTTTTCTGTCCCAGAATGCCACTCAGGATACTACATTTAGTCATCATGTCTACTTAAGCCTTTCTAGACTATGACTGTTACTCAGATTGTCTTTGTTTTGATAACCTTGATGGTTTGGTGCATATTAATTAAGGAATGTGCTTCTATTTGGTTGGTTTTTGTGGTAGTTAGAATGTTGATTTGGGAGAAAGAAGACAAAGAGGTAAAATACATTTTATCACATAATACCAGAGCTACATGCCATCACCACAGTCTATCATGATGTTAACCTTGGATCCTGGGTTAGTGTGGTTTTGCTGTATGTATCCCCTGTAAATTTGCCTTCCCCCTTACCACCGATAGTGTACTCGGATGTCCAGTGTGGCCACTGTGAAAAGAATTGGGCAGCCGGAACTTTCCCTCCTGGAAGGAAAAGCATTCCTAAAAATTACTTGGCATTGAGCAATATGCATATATGACCAAATGTTTTATTCTTTCTCTCATAATCCATTATTGTATTATTTCTTTTGTTGCTTACATTGTTCAACTAGCCATTGAAAACTCTTAGTTGGCTCCTATGTCTCTTTGACACATTTTTCTTCTTTGTTTGGGGTACTTTCCTATTTTCTGGCATTGCATGATTCTCAAAGCACTTTAGTATTTTTCCAAGAAACCCTTGTTTCTTATATTAGAGAATGTTATCAAACACCCAGAAGTAGGTACTGGTATCATTCATTACTATTAAAGTGTCACTTTTTATAAAAATAGTCATTCAGTAGACTGGAAATATATCTGAGTACTAACACATGAATGCATACATATCTACACATATTTCTATATTTGACCTCTGTGTAGTTATATGAAACTAAGCATGTGCTTATACTGTTTCAACTCTAATCCAGTACCATATAGTTCATCCTAATCTATGCCCTTGCTTATTGGTAGCTTTACTGACCAACAAGGAATAATCTAATCCATCATATATTGACAATGTACTTATTTGATCAATTCCTATACATAAGCAAAGGAATTTCATAATTATCTACATTACCATGAGGAACAACTTTCTATGAAGTTCAATGTTTATTTAAATTTGTGTTTTCTTTTCCTTATAATTTCCAGTCGAAATATTGGAAATAAATTGTGTGATTCCCCCAAGTCATATGTGGAAGCTCTAACTCCCAGGTGGATAGCATTTGGAGCTATTGTCTTTGGGAGGTAATTAGTGTTAAATGGGGCCATGAGGGTGGGAGCCATCATGATGAGATTACTGTCCTTCTAATTAGACACAAATGAGAGCTCTCTCTCTTTCTCTTTCTTGTGAGAACATAGAATATAAGGAGCCGACACCACAACCCTACCATACTGGCACCCTGGTCTTGGACTTCTGGCACCCAGAAATGTGAGAAAGTAAATTCCTTTTTTCTAAGCCACACAGTGTGTGGTACTTTGTTATGGCAGCCCCAGATGATTAAGGGACATCATTTTCAAAAATTATGTAGATTGGTTTCTGTTTTTGCTTTACCTCCTTTAGAGAAATTTGTCATATATTTGTACTACAGTTGTATTTCTTTTGCACAGTCTGAATTTCATTTTGGTGCTCTCTGATCTCCTTGCCAATTTTAAATTTGCATGCATTAAAGTTCACACATCTTTGATGTAAGGTTCTATGCATATTGGCACATATGCATGTGACCATGTGTGTGTGTGTGTGTGTGTGTGTGTGTGTGTGTGTGTCCACCACCCTAGTACCATGTAGAATAATTTTATCACCTTAAAAAATGTCTTGTTTCCTCCTTTTTCACAAAATACTCTCTCATTCTCAAGTTCCTAGAGGATACTCATCTGTTTATATTTCTATAGTTTAGTTTTTTTTCTGAAATTTATTATAACTGAATCGTGTAGTATACAGTCCTTTCGATATATGGCTCCTTTCACTTTGAAAAATATACTTAGCACTCATCCATGTAGTTGGGTAAGCTAATAACTTGTTCCTTTTTACCAATAACTATCAATCTACTGTAAAATTATACCAAGGTTTGATTATCCATTCACTTGTTACAGGACGTCTTATTGCTTATACTTTGGTAAATGATCAAGAAAGATGCTACCATAATTTGTACATAGGTTCTTGGGAGGGCTTAAGTTTTCAAACTGAGTACATAAATAGAGCAGTGTCTGATTTCTGGAACCCATGGTAAATCTGTGCTTATCTTTCTATGAACTTTCCCAACTATCCTTCAAAACATTTTAAAATCATTATTATCATTCCCATATGCAATGAATGAGAACACAATCATTCTCTCAATCCTTTAGTATTGTTGGATTTGTAAATTTTATCTCAATTAATCTGTTACCTGGGGAAATACAAAACAATAATCTTAGAAACCTAATAGTTGTGATAGACTGAAGAATGATAAAGAAGAGATAAGTAATTAAACTGATCTTTAATTTCTCCCCTTTTCATTACTATAATGAAGTACCTGAGGCAGGCAACTGTAATGAGAAGACTTTCATTCAGGTCACAACGTGGGAGGTTTGAAAACAGAGCACAGGCATGGGCTCAGTTCTGGTGATGGAATGTTTTTGTTTGTTTTCTGTCAATGTCCTGGGGCTGAAAATGGAAATACGTGGCAGTACAGGGATCCTGTGTGTATGTCCCTGTGTCTGGGTTCTGTCACTCTTGTTATAAGGCCACTATAATTCAATCATGAAACTCCACCCTAATGCTTTTACCTAATCCTAATCTACTTTCCAAAGGGCCCCACTTCAAAATACCATTGTCAGACTGAATTTCCATCCTCTTAATACCATTAACACATGACCTTGGGAATTCAGGACTACAAACTATATTCATATCCTAACTCTGTGACTTCTCTAATACCAACTTTTTGATATTTTGTTTAATGGCCAAGCTATAAGCCTACATGATTTAGAAGGTAACCTGAAATGTGGTTTGATTTCTCTAATCCAAAATAATAAAAAAGCTTTAGGACCTATTGAGAAATTGCATCAAAATATAAACAGAATAGTCAGTACTACCATAAATGCGGTTAATGAGGTAGTTCTCGGATTAAATATTTCATTCAATTTCACCTAAATTATTAATTTTCAAGAAATAGTGAATTCTTTGACATCTCTTTGTGATATGTATTTTATTCAGGTAAAGTGTGATTTGGCTAGACAGATTAACAGTGAAAACTTCCTAGGAGCAGAGAAGATAATGACGACCCTAGAGTGAGTAATAATTGTACGATAAATTGTCATCTCCTAGTAATCCTTAATCAGCCAGTAGTGATTCAGGGAATTTTAAGGCTAGCTTGTACCATGTAACAATGGAAGAAAAAGAAAATTTGTAGACTGTGATTTTAGCATATTTTTCAAACCCCTAACAAGTCAAGAAATATTCCGTTTTCTTGCTATTATAGACTTAACACTTTTTTGTACTTGCTTCTTCAGCTTTCTTATCTATTGTAGAATCGGGGAAGATTACCCATATTCAGCTTCTCCAGATAACAAATTAAGTGTATGCTTGCGGGCATATTAACTCATTGTTCAACCTTAAACTCAAAACATTTTTGGTTAGAAGGCTTATATAAGTGTTGCAGAGCAATTTTTGTGTGTGAGTCTATTCAAGTGGAAGATTATCTATGCCATACACATGGTTTCAATTTTTTTTTAAATTTTGTTTTCACATATATATCCAAGTTTCTAAGAGTGGGTAAGGATAAAATACTTGTTATCTTTGGTGACTAATGTTAAGTCACTGAAAATTAGCTCTCCTAGCTGCCTCACTCTTATCCTCACTCCTCCATCCCTAAATTCCCTTGTGGCCCACAGTCTGTGTGGGAAGTTAAATAGGAAAAGGAAAGCAGAGGTACCATGTCTTTCGTACACACTATATAAAAGACAAACTTTCTTCACATGGCAATGTTTTCCCCTAAGTGATATAACTCCTTATGAAGTTGCTTTTCTTTTTTTTTTTTAAGCACGGATTTTTTATGCATTTCTTGATTACAACGGGTTACATAGACATTTATGACATATCAATCATTTTCAGAACCCAAATAGCACCACTTCTTCATTTTACACGTATAGCCCACATCTTAACATAGTCTAGTAAAGGAAACTTTCTAGAGTCATACAGCCATAATCCTTTAGGCTCATACATATGAGTAATTATTCTGACTCTTCTGCTATGGCTACACTGGCGTCTCGAAGTCTGGAGATTGCTCCTAGGATGCGAAGATGAAAGACCCTCCTACTTAGAAAGTAAATATATAAAGTTGCTTTTTTTTTACTTTACTTTTTCTTTTTTTTTTTTTTTTTTTTGGTACTGGGGATTGAACCCAGGAGCATTCTACCTCTGAGCTACACCCCCAGTCCATTTTTTTTATTCTTTATTTGAAACAGGGTCTCACTAAGTTCCAGAGGGCCTCACTAAGTATCTGAGGCTGGCTGCGAACCTGGATCCTCCGGTCTCTGCCTCCCAAGTACTGGGATTACAAGCGTGCGTGACCAAACCCAGCCACATTTTCATTTATTATAAAAATAAATGCTACCTTTATTTTCTTCTTTGTCCTGATTTCTGAATTGGGAGAGACACAGATTATAAATTATTTTTCCTTAATTTGTTTTACGTACTCCATAATTTTGATAGTGTTTCAGTAGGAAGATGCAGAAAACATACACATGTGCCTTTCCTAGTAAGAACTAAATAATGTACTGGATTATTGGAGAACTACACAACATAGAAACATAATCATCTAATCAAGCAGTTATAACTGAGTGAGGGAGAGATAGTACGCATACAGAAAAAAATAAGCAACTCAAAGAAAATTGTTTGAAATGCTACAGAAAAGATATAAAGCAATTGCTATAAAAGTACACAATAAGGAAAAGTTCATTGTGACCAAGAGAAATAGAAAAAAGGACTCTGCAAAAAGGGCCTTAAATATTAAGATTTTAAAAAATCTGCTTTCTTTTTTAAGTCAATCTGTGTAATTTAAGTACTTTATCTCTCCATGAGTTCTTAGCTCTTTATTGAGTTCCTCTCTGCATCTAACTCTTGTAGTCTGGGGTAGTTCATTCTTGCTCTGACAATCAAACCTTGGGCATCTTGGAAAGAGCTCACCATACTGGCCTGTGGAGGTGAAGATTGAATTTTTTCTTGGAAACAGGAGGATATTCCTCCCAGGTCAAAGGTAGCAGGAGGTAGCTGCAGAATCAGTGTCCAGCCTAGAGGAAGTATACTTAAGTTTTTATGTGAAGAGATTATCAGTCATTCTGGGGATGTTTGAGACAGCAGTATGGCAGAATATAGGCAATGTGACTAAGTCAACAATCCTTGGGAATCACACATTAAAATAAAGAGCAGAGAAACATATGGGCTAATTCTCCTCAGAAGACTACTATCTACATTGCCTATTTTAATTTAAACCTTATATGTATTATACAGTTGACTTTTTCATTCTAAAATTTCTACAAAAAATAAATTATAGTAAAGTTATATAGGAAAGAAAAATTGGTGGTACTGGGGAATAAACCCAGAGGCATTCTACCTTTGAGGTATACCCCCAGCCCTATATTTTATTCCTTATTTTGAAATAGTATCTCACTAAGTTGTGTAAGATCTCACTAAGTAGCTGAGGCTGGCCAAAAAACTATGATCCTCCTGTCTCAGACTCCCAAGTACTGGGATGACAAGCCTGTGTTACCATGCCTGGCTGCTAAGAAGACATATTTAAAAAATATTTTTTTAGAATTAAAGCACTGCAGAATATTTTTCAGATAGTGATATTTTGTTCTAAGACACTTCAACACCAGAACAAAAAATGAGACTATTTGGGACTTAACAGTATCTCATGAAATGTTAGCATGGTGAGGAGAAAATGTGTGAACTTGAAATAAAAGTGATGACAACAGAATGAGATGATTGAGGAGCCAGAGTAAGTTTAATACCATGCACATGAGAAGAAGTGAAGGGCAGAAATATTTGAAAAAAATAATACATCTAGCATCTGATAGAAATCATTGATACTGTTAACTCTGTAACATGAAGAACCATAAAAATCCGTCATAATAGTTTCAATTTTTCAAGGCTAGTTTTGTTCCCTAAAATATATATGGATAGTCAGTATCGGAAGAGTGTCATAAAGCCCTGTCACATGAGAAAATATACTAGCTATACCTGAGATTGAGAATACTAAAATATTTTAAACCTATTTAATCTATGATCTAAGAAACTGAAGGGGGAAATAACTTACTGCCAGCAACCAAAGTGTACCTGCTTTGTATCCATCAGCATTCTTGCAGCTATAATCTAAAGATTGACCATGCAACTTAGAGGAAAGACCCTGTAAAGCTGAGGACCCTGGATCAGAGCATGGTGTCAGGAGGCAGGGGAGAGCACATGGACTGTGCTCCTCACATCAGCAGTAGCGAGAGAGAGCAGGGGGAGGAGGAACTATTCATATAATCTCCAAGGCTGCACCCCAGAGACCATCTCCTTCAGCCACACCCAACCATCCTACTGGGTTCCACCCAGGTAAATCCATTACAATAGATTTAATCACCTCTAGGATTACAACTCTCATGACTCAATTGCATCATCTCCAAATATTAATAAGTGAGGTATTTAGGAGACATTTTAGATCTAACTGTAATACGTTTTTTGGCTATGTCAGGATTCTCTCTCCTTCAGATAAGAAGGCTAAGAAAGAGAGGAGATAAAATAATGTTTGATAAGTGTACCAAAATGCTGTTATATTGAATGAATGTGTTCTAGTGTTTTACAGCACAGAGGGGTGAATAGAGTTCACATTAAGTTATTATATATTTTGTAAAGAACTTGAGGAAAGGAGTTTAAAAGTTTCCAGTGCAAAGAATGATGAATGTCTAAGGACATGGAAATGGTAGACATGATTTGATCATTACACCATTGTAAACATATATCAAATTTTCATACTGTACCCCACAAATATGTGTAGTTATTATATGGTAAGCATAAATTTTAAAAAGCTTCCAGTTTTAAAATAACATATAAAAGAGTTATCTTTCTCAATTAGATTACTGCTAATAAACTCCATTCTGTTTTAAGAATGCTTTTTTTATGTTTACCTGTGAAGGATGGATATTACCTTTTCCTTCTGTTTCCCTGAAATCAAGGGAATATTAAATTAAAGGCTATTTATAACATAATAGCAAGTTACCAGTGATGACAAAATTGTATGCATATTAATTTTAGAGATCTAAAATGCATGCTTCAGGGTACAGTCACATAAGTAAGAAAAAAAAAAAACCTCAGCAAGCACAAAGTAAGGACACTCACTAAACCAAGTTGTTGTATTTACTATCTTTCAGAAATAATTTAAAGAGTATATAAAGATAATTTCCTCAGTTGTACTTAGAAGTAAATGATATTTTATTAATGATAAAAGCCTAAACTTGATACTAAAAATGATGAATATGAAATATATGACATAACATATTAAATGTGAAAACGCATAAAAGAAGAATATTTTTTAAAGTACAAAGTACAAATTATTGTTCATTTTAACATTGCAGTAAAGCAATTGAATTAAAATTACTTCAGTACTGAGGAAGAAATTCTACTTTTATTAATCATGTAGGCAATTTAAAAATTTTGCCTGTACTTAAGTAGTCAAAATTGATGAGTTACAGATTAACAAAATAACAACAAAAAAATACATCTGCATATATGGTCATTGTTTTTTTATTTTTATTTTTTTGGCTGAGATTTTAGCAGTGTAAGGAAAAAAGTTCCCTTGTGCTGAAAGTGTTACACTAGACACAAATTCAGGGAAGCAATCTCATGTTCCTCTTTCCAAGAACTATTATAACTTCATGAATTTTATAAGAAAAATTACTTGTTTAATGAATTGCAAAACCACTAAAACATTTGTAGCTGAAAGAATAAGCCAGGTATAGAAAGAAAAATACTACATTATCTGACTTTTATGTAGAATCTGGAAAAAATTCAAGAAATTGCAAGTCAGCTTTATTGACAAGTGAATCCTTTTTCTGGACTTCTGTTTCTTAGTTAATATTCTGTAAGTTTCCATCTGATTCAGGGTGTACCAGTTCATCATCAAAACTGAAGATGATCTTTCATTATTATAATTTCTAATATTAATTCAATTGACTATTTGGCAAATATTCATTTGAAGCTTATTCTATGTCAGGTTATCTTCTCTGTCCTTAACTTAGGGTAGTATCCAAAGAAATGTCCTGTTCCACCAGAGTTCCATAATGGTTGGAAGAGATGGCCAATGAGAGGTAATAAATGACATAGAGAAAATAAAAGCATATGACTGGGTTAAGAGTTAAATGGAAAATATCTTAGATAACCTGTCTAGTGAAAAAAAAAAAGTTTTTTGAGATATTTGAGCAGAAATCGTTAAAGAATTTCCCAAAAGTTAAAGAAGATACTACAAAAAAAAAAAAAAAAAAAAAAAAAAAAAAAAAAAAAAAAAAAAAAAAAAAAAAAAAAAAAAAAAAAACAACTCTTAAAAAGTCTGTGGCACCTAGAGAAATAATAATTACCTGTCCAATTACAAAGGTAAAGTGCACTATTAAGAAGACTTTCAAGAAAGGAGACCAACATGGTGCACATGAGCAAATTAAGAGACTGCCTGCAAATGATGAGATGTAAATTAAACAAGAACATACAGAGCTCTATATGACATAATACTCTCAATAACATACTGAAGACTTTGTTCGGACAAGATGCGAGATCATAGAAATGCTTTAAGATCAGTTGTAAAATGATGTGACACATGTTAATTGGATAGCTTTTTCTCCAAAACAAAGGGTAAACTGTCTTGGAGGTGTAGTGGAGTGGTGGGTGAGATAATGAAGAGGGAGGGAAGGAAGCAGATAGAAAGTATAAAGCAGAAAACTGGTTAGAGAATGAAATAATGGAGGATGCTGGAGAGAAGAGGGTGAGGGAGTAAGGACCCTTAGGCAAGTCTGTCTCTAACTCCTCTTGGAGAGCTTTGAACTGAATAACATCCCAAAGAAAAGATACTGATGTAGGATCGAAGAAATCAGTAGGTAGAAAGGAGACAGACAGGAAAAAAAAGTAAAATATAACTTTAATATAAAAGCCTGGAATTGCTGAGAAATCTATAGATATTAGAGTTAGCAACAACAATAACAACAACAAAAAACTATAATTGCCTTGTGCATTGATAACAAATCAGGTACAATATTTTGAAAAAGCTATAATTTAGGACACTCTCCAGCTTACCTGTCAATCAGCTAATAAGGACCTCAGTCAGCCTGAGCACCTTAAGTTTGACCAGACCACCAAGAAGCACCTCTGTCTGGACTACTGGACTGACAACATCTACCATACATCTACCCTATAGCTGACCAGATCACTAGGCCACCATAAACTGCCTTTAAGACTACTGGATTGAGATCATTCTCACATACCTCCCCTAGCCTACCCTTCATGAAAGCCCCCTATAACAAGAGAGGCCTGAACTCCCCAAAATACTTTCCTCATCTTGAGGTGGCCTGCATTCTCTCTTGAATGTGCGTTTCTTCCCTTTTCCCCAAATAAACCTCTGTCCATGTCTCTGACTAGTGTGTGTTGAAACTCTTTTCCATCACATTAGCCCAGTACCTATATATAAATATTCTACCCTGGTTACTAGAATTTTCCTTTGTTTTTACTATCTTTATTCTTCATTATATATTACATAACCACATACAATCTCTTATTCTACTCAATTCTATTTTCTACTTTACCCCTCTATTCCTTCTATCACCCTATACCCTTCCTCCTCACTCACTCTTCACCATTGATTACAATACAGTTTGCCCTAGTATATACCAGGTGACTCCTCTAAACTCCCTCTGCTGAGGCTGGGCCGGATAGGTGAACCAATAGGAAGGACTGCCAGACATTAAGGACAAACCAATCATAGCTGACAGCCTAGCACTCCTCACACAGAAGATTAAAAACAGGACAC
This sequence comes from Graphiurus murinus, assembly GCA_004027655.1. NCBI lineage: Eukaryota > Metazoa > Chordata > Mammalia > Rodentia > Gliridae > Graphiurus > Graphiurus murinus. The sequence continues at coordinate 52,250 of PVLC010005010.1, read as the reverse complement.
AAACTGCTCTGCCCACACCTTAGAGACTAGTCTCTATTATGGAGGCAACAGACAGATCCCAGTCTTTAACTTGTGGAAGAAATTCAGCAAAGTGTCTGGATACAAAATCAATCTTGAAAAAATCAGAAGCTTTTCTATATGCCAACCATAAATCCCCAGAAAAAAAATACAGAAAAAATTTCCACTCATTATAATAACTCCCAAAACAATAAAATGCTTGGAAACAAACCTAACCAAGGAGGTAAAGACCTTTACAAGGAAATTTCTAAAACATTGAAAAAGGGAGTTGAAGAAGATCTTAGAAGGTAGAAGGACCTCCCATGCTCTTGGATAGGAAAAATAAATATAATCAAAATGGCCATCCTTCCAAAACTGATCTACAGATTCAATGTAATATCCATTAAAATTCCAAGGTCACAGATATGGAAAATCAGTCCTTAAGTTCATTTGGAACAATAAAAAAGCAGAATAGCCAAAAGAGTTCTCAGCAGTAAGAACCATGCAGGAGACATCACAATACCTGACTTCAAACTACAGAGTCACAGTAATGAAAACAGCATGGTATTGGCATAAAAGCAGACACTTAGACCAATGAGGCAGAATAAATGATTCAGAAACAAATCTACACATAGCCAACTGATTTTTTACAAAGGAGCAAAGGACATACACTGGGAAAAAGATAGCCTCTTCTACAGATGGTGTTGACAAAACCGGTTATCCATATGCAGGAAAATGAAAATAAACCCTATTTTCTCAGCCTGCAGAAGATTCAATTCAAGATGGATCACAGACCTGTAAATTAAATAAGAGGCATTACAGTTACTTGAAGAGGGCATAGGACTAACATGGGTAAAAATTTCCTGATGAAGACCCCAAAGGCATAAGATATTAAGATGAGGATTAATACACAGGATTGCATTAAAATGAAGAGTCTATGTGCAGTAAAGGAAACTATCAAGACCTTCAAGTGAGAGCAGATGTAATGGGAGAAGGTTTTTGCCAGCTACTACTCTGAGAGAGGACTAATCTCTAGAATATACAGAAAATATGAAAAACTCACCATCAAAAACAAACAAGCAAAAAACAACTAACTCAATTAAAAAATGGACAGATAAACTAAATAGACACTTTACAAAAGAAGAAATACAAATGACAAATAAATGTATAAAAAAATGATCAACATCATTAGCAATCATAGAGATGAGAATCAAAACTACCCTGGGTCACCTAACCCTAATTAAAATGTCAATCTTTAAAAACATGACCAATAACAAATGCTGGTGAGGATGTGGAGAAGTAGAAATGCTGATACATTGTTGGTAGGATTGCAAATTAGTGTAACCACTTCCGAATACTGTGGAGGATATTTTGAAAAATTGGAATGAACCTTTCATATGACCTAGCTATACCACTCCTGGATATCTACCAAAAAGAATGGAAACCAAACTACCAGAGTAATGCATGTGTATCTATGTTTATGCCTGCACAATTCACAATTGCCAAACTATGGAACCAGCCAAAGTGTCCATCTACAGATGAATGGTTTAAAAAAACTATGGGATATGTACACAACAGAATTCTACTCAGCCATAAAGAAGAACAAAATTATGTCATTTGCAGAGAAATGGATGGAACTGGAGAACATTATGCTGAGTGAGATGAGTTCATTACAAAAAGTGAAAAGTCAGATGTTCACCCTCATATGTGGAAACTAGGGAGAAATTGAGACATAGGAGGGACTCCAGACAAAGTAGGGGAAATCTTAGTTGAGTGAAGAAGAGCATCTAATGAGGGAGATGGGAGAGGAGAAGAGGGAAACACCTCAGTGGTTATATTGATCATACACAAACATCAAAAGCGATCACTGTGCTAAGCATGGGAAGGAGGGGTGGGGAAAGGAATAGAGAGGGAACTGGAAGAGGACTCAATGAGTACTATGCATGTATGCCTCTACCATCATGAACCTCAACAAGTTGTATGATTACAATGTACCAATAAAAAAAAAAAGAAAATGAAGTAATGGGAACTAGGTGGTGAAGGTGGAAAGTAATCTTTGGATTCTCACAATATTTTCAAAATAGAAAGATCACAGTACCGTTTAAATATATTTTTATTTTTAAACTATTTTGAAATTATATATGAATCTCACTTAAACTATCATAAATTCAGTCAAGTTATGGAGAAAGATATCTCATCGTTTTTACATAAAAGAGGCAAATGAAGGTATCTCTTACTAATAAAATGAAAGCTTTACCTCATCTGAGGACAATATGTTACAAACACTTTTGAATGCTTTTTTGGCAATTTTTTAATATGGAACCATTCAATTTGTTTTAATTAAGAGTTCTAAAATTAATTTTTACATATTTAATTGCTGGACTGTGGCATCCAGAGAAATAATAATTACCTGTCCAATTACAAAGGCAAAGTGCACTTTTCTATTCACTTGGCTTCCTTTACTTTGGCTTCCAATATTCTTACTCACTTGAACAATATTATTAAGTTCTGAAGTTGATTATATGGGTTGCTTTGTGAATAGGGACAAGTAGTATTTCAGACAGCTAAAAATAAGATTCTATTTGGTTTTAAGAGAAATAGTTATACCTATGATCCTTTTTGAAGAATATGCACTGAGTTTTAGAATTAAAATGTTCACTTCTTTAAATATGCTCTGGAAAATTAAGAATTAGATGGGTGAAAGTTAAAATTACCTTTAAAACTATGTTTTAATATTGTACCTTTCAACTCACAAATTAAAACACTTTAGAGCATTCTCAATCATTAATTTCAAATAGAAGAACAATATTTCAGCTTTTTTTTTTCTTTTATGGCATGAACTAAAACGACTTGAAACACAATTATCCAACATACTGTGTATTATGAAGAATAATTGCACTGAAACTGATTTTCTTATGTGATTAACACACTTAGACCTTAAAGGTGATGTATTTTAAAATATATATTAGTACTTATAAAATAAAATAAAAAATATTGGTTTTATTATTGATTATAATATGTTGATTAAAGACTGCCACAAAACTAATCTGATGTAGTCAATAAAATTTAGAGCACATTGAGTTGCTTTGAATTAGTAAGTATATCCTATAGCTAATAGAAAATCTTTTATACAAATATGAAATCCATAGAATATTCTATTGCACATTATTAGTTCTCAACAAACTAATCTTTGTTTTTACTCTCACATTAAACATGATAGCTCTTGCACTTTGTGTGTACAGAAGTGGCCTGAATTCAGTGACCAAATTTCCAAGTGAAAGCACAGGTTTTTGCAGCATCAATGACATGTTTCAAGGATGGAATCTAGGTGATATTTTTCTATTGCTGATGACACTCAAAATAATGGGATAGAGGCAAGCACAAGATGGCAGCTCAGCTGCAGCTTCTGACCTTACCCCTTTCAATAACCTCTTCCAGTGTCATTGAGAACCCATGAAGCATGTAAGGCTCTTCTTCCTGTTTTTAGACATCATTATTTTACTTTTATACTTTTATTAATGTATTGCAATTACACATCATGCTGAGGTATAGAATGATAAGAATATGCATTCATACAACACTTGGTGTGCTTCCCTTTGAATCCCACCACACTCTCTTCCCTTTTCTGTACATGTCGTTGCAATTGGGATTGATAATTTCTTGTATGCATAGAGCATTATTTAAACTGTTGCCTTCATTGCATCTCCATTCCTCCTCCCCTCTCCCTTAAACCTTCTCCACTGGAGTCTCTACTCCTTTATCTGAGGTCTCTTTATTACTCAATTTCTCTTTAGCTTCCACATATAAGAAAACGTACAACTGTTTGCTTTCTGAGACTGGTTAATCTCATTTTGCATAATGTTCTCAATTTTCACCCATTGTCTTGCAAATGACATAATTTCGTTCTTCTGTATGGCTCTGTAAAATTCTATTGTCTGTGTATATGCCAGTTTTGTGATCCATTCATCTATTGATAGTCACCTATATATGACTTTCTAGTTGTCAGCTAGAGAGAGCAGTATTGGAAAGGAGTGATATTAACCTTCTTTTATTGAAGGAGACATTTTCCATAATTCCATCTAATACCCAGGAGCAATTATAATCTGCACATTTCTATTTGCGTCCACCAGCCTGCTACCCCACAAACACCCTTTATCTAGTCACATCCTGCACCAATGACTGGTTTTCTGTCATTCTATTCCTCTGCTTACTCTCCCTGATCTCCAGCTCCAGAAATATATGAAGCCTCAATTCCTGGTCTCAAAAAGGTGGACTGCTCACCATTAGATTATAAGGACAATGTAATTCATGGTCAGGAGCACAGAGAGAATCTTATGCATGGTTGAAAGGCCATATGAAAATACAATACTGAAACGCATCTTAAACCAGAGTCAAAGTAAATTAGACAGGAAGAACTTAGGAACAGAGATAGTAGAAAGATCCTCATAGATCCCTTTTGAATCCATGCTCAAAAGAGCAAAGAAAAAAATTACTCATGAGAAAGCACCAGGAAAACTATTCTGTGCCAGGGATTAGGCTGGATTATCCTTAAAGCTATCTGTCAGCTGCAGAGTACAATAATTTGCAAGGTATCAAATAATTTTTGTCCCCAAATTAGAGGAGTTTACAAATATAAACATCTAGGTAGCTAAATGAAGTGGTTTAAACTGCTTGAGGTATAGATAAATAAAACAAACTACATTACCTACAGAGAAAGATTAGAAGAATGGCAACCTTGATGTAACAAAGACAAACTTCTATTTCTTTTATTATTACCCAGGGCCTCTCTTGATTATCTTCCATAAATCAAAGTAATGGGAGCTCAATTCAAATGAATGGAGCTTCTGAATGGCTTCTACAGATCTTTCTTATTAGGAAGAGGAATAGTAAATGCTGTACACATCCTCACTGTTACTCTTTAAGAAGCAGGAAAAGGTTCTATGCACAAAAGGGTGTTATTACCATTATTTTCCCCCTCACAATCATGGAAACCATTTTTCCTCATTAAGTGAAAATCCACTCATTTTTCTAGACAAATTACTCCCCAGTTTGAAAACATAGAGACATTTTTTTTAGATGGAGCTAGGACTCAGCATCAATGCTTCTGTGTATCAACTATCACCTTTCTTAACATGTGGATATAGAAGTTTCACTGGTGACCCGAAGTAGCAAAGAGTTGTGATTCTACATAGACAAGAAGCTTGAAAAATTGAAATAGAATTAGATGTCTTCTAGATAGAAAGCCTGTCACCCTCAGCGTAACACCATTAGAAGCCAAGAGGCTATTTTGAGGCTATGTCTAGAGAGATTGCTCTTTTGGGAACCACAATGGAAACTGTGTGGTACATGCAAAATCTGGTGTGTGAAGAAAAGTGACATAGTCACCCAGTGGGTAGTTGATTTTGGAGAGTCTTCTGAATCTAGTAACTCAAGAACCTAAGAGGATGAGTCAGATCAATTACTGAATGCATTTTCTATGAAGCCAAACTCTAAAAAAATTTACTCTAAGAAAATATTTTAGATGCTTCAGGAAAAGTTGAAGTAATATATTTTCATACTGTTTCTAATGCTGTCTAACTTTCTGCCTTTTGCATATATACCCATAAGTAATGTGCATATAACTCTGCACTTAACTATAATGTCTCCCAGAAAATTAAAACAGAAGGGAAGCCTTACGTAAATCTCTGAGATGAGAGAGACATTAATGGAAATATGGAAAATACATTTCAGTCTCAGCCATAATTTATTCTCAGGAGGAGGAGATTTAATGTAAGATAATCAATAAAGATTGCATATTCTCTAGAATTCCAAAGTAATTCTTATGTTTGGAAAAGAAGCCACTTTCAAACTGTGATTCATTGTAGCTATGGGTGGGTGGTCCCTGGGAAAGTGTGTGTGTGTGTGTGTGTGTGTGTGTGTGTGTGTGTGTATGTACTCTGCATGCTTATTTCTGGTGAACGCTCTCCACTCTGCATCTTGAATGCTCTCCATCTGATCCTGATGATCAACTAGTTTACTAACTAATGCAATCATTTATTCAATGAAAGAAGTGATGTCAGAAGAGTTGATAGGAACTGAAACAACAGCTCCAACAGGACTGTTGGAACTGAGGCCTGAGTCTACATACATCAATATGATTTAAATGTTCAAAGAAATCGTTCCCTCATGAAATATGACTAAAAATGAACACAAGCAATAAATAATATCTCTGCTTGTTTAAAATAAATTTTCACTAAATGCATTAGATTCCTAGGGTTGCCGAATCAAATTATCACAACCTAGGTTTAAACCAACAAAAGTTTATTCTAGCACAGCTCTGCAGAGTACTTTCTTGAGGACTTTGGGGAAGGTGCTTCCTTGATTCTTCATAGTCTCTGGTGTAACTCATCAATTCCAGGTATTATTTGGCCTGTGTAAACACCTTTCCAATCATAGTCTTCTCCAGAACATGGTGGAGGTAGACCCCATGTTTGATCTAAGTGTTGACCACATCTTGTTAAGCTGAAGAGTGCTGAATTTATCTTTTAGAAATAAGGAGGTCTCGTTTCTCTTTTGGGATTCCTTTGATAATTCAATAATATTTTATAATTCACAATTTTAGTGGAAAACTTCCATTAGCATAGTCATCTATTGCTATTCTACTGTCTCTCTTCATCACTTTGAATTTAGATCTAAAAGAAGAATCTACAAAGGTCGAGTGCATGTGAGTCGAATACAAACATTTCTAGGATTGCCTTTCTGATAACTTCAAGGCCTCTTTACACTGGCATCTTTATAGGCAAAGTTCTACTTTGGGATCACCTGAAATCTGTAGGAACAATTACCATATTCTTATTCTTGATTTATTCATAAGAGCTTGATTTCAGGAGAGTTCTCCTCTCTGAATATATTTTCTTCCAGTAATTAAAAAATGAGGGGTCTAAAATAAATGATTCCTCATTAGTAATTTGTGGCCCAAACCTCAAGGTACAACTGTAGCAGACATGATCAATCCCTGACAGAAGTCCTCAGATGTAGTGCAGGCCATGTCCATGCCACCTCAATTGTACTTAGATTTTTATAAATTTATATAATGTGCAAACTTTATAACTGCAATGACATTATAAAAAATGAAGAGTAAACAGAAGGGCTGTTAGCCTGAACAAAGAGCAGTTGTTTAAAGCTTTATGCAACTTACACAGAATAAGGAATTCAAAGAGGATATCTCAATCTATAAAAAAAAAAAAAGGTTCAAAAAAGACAGAAGAAAGAAAGAAAATTTGCCATTATGGAGTAAAACATGATTCTTACAGCAGGGGCATTTCCTTTAGAACTATCTGATTTTTTATGGTTTAGAAAAAAGTTAACCTTCCCAAATAGAAATCTTTTATGTTGTGTATCAGGAATACAGAATATGATATGTGTGTGTGTGTGTGTGTGTGTGTGTGTGTGTGTGTGTGTGTGTGTATTCCAAAAAAATTACTCTGATGATTACTGAAATGTTAAATAAAATTAGAAAAAAAAAGATGTTTTATTAAATATATTGGTGCCATATTAGAACATTCCTACATAGTTGGTATGGCATTTGGAAGTCTTTTCTTTCTTCTTCTTTTTTTTTTTTTTTACTTATAATGTAGATTGAAACCAGGGATGTTCTACCTCTGAGCTATACTCTCAGTCCTTTTTACATTTATTTATTTATCTATTTTGAAATGGATAAATAAATTCTAAGTTGTTGAGGGACCCACTAAATTGTTGAGGCTGGCCTCAAACCTGTAATCCTCTTATCTCAGCATCCCAAATACTGGACTATAGGTGCATACTACCATGCCAGGCTAAGAAGTCTTAAATACTATACAGTCAAAAACAATTAAAAATATGAACCACACCAAAAAGTACTGGAATATTTTGTATTTATATATGTTAAAACAATAATGATGTTATAGAAATACTATATTAAATTAGCCTTGGTATCACCAAAATTTATTATTTCTCAAAACAGAAAATTCAATAGCTCAAGAGTTGATTCAATAACTTTGTGTGTCAATAACTACAGATTCTATCCATATCTCTTCATGGATATCTTTAGTTTAAGCTTATACTTAAATAGTTGCCAAGTTTCCCATTTTAAATATTGATGGACAGTTATTCAAAGAAAAGAAAGAAACAATGTATACTTTCACATTTGAGAAGTAAACAGTGCCTAAAAACACTTACAAATACACATCATTGGACAGAAATGTGTCATGAGTCCCCTTCTCAATCAATTCGCACTGAGGAATACGGCAATTGAGTCAAGTTTTCATGAGGTGCATGGTATAGGGATAATAGATATGTAGGGGAAAAAAAAGAAATAAGAAGTTTGGAGTATTAAATTGATATTTTCAATGTATATATTCATGGCATTATCTAGTATACATAGATATGTATGCTATAGATATTGCTAATTATATATCTAAATATATCTTTGAGTGCTTATACACACACATACCCTCTGATTTTTTTTTTATATCTGAGCTAAAGCAAACTTATTGTTCTTTATTTCTAAATGGATTCTGCAAAAGTATTATGATTAAGGAAGATGTAAGGTATGTATGCAACATTTCATTGCAGTGCACATATTCATGTACTGTCTAATATCACTACCTTCAGTGCTTATAATTTGTTATTATTCAACTAATCATATCCAGCACTTCGATTTGTTTATTGATTTGTGATGTGGTATTTAACTATATCTGTCTTTCAATCTCTTCATTTTAATTTTTCTTCCACACATCACTTATCTTAGGCACAGTAGATTTCTTTTATAACACATTCATATTAATTATTTAATGTTTTATTAGTATTTCTAACACAGAAGGATGTACTTCAATCATTTAAACTTTCTCATTTTACCAGTTTAAATAAATATATTCTCAAATTTTACTTGGAACAATTTGAAGAGCAAATAAATTCTGAGAAAAGTATATCACTTTTATTAAAAAATATATTCACATATTATGTTAATACAAGCAACATTGGAGAGCAAAAACTCAAGCCAGGTCTGGGGATGCATATTTGTAACCCCGGAACTTGAGAGGTAGAAAGAGAAGGATCTCAGGTTTGAGGATAGCTTCAGCAATTTAACAAGAAATCCAACAATTTAGCCAGACTCTGTTTCAAAATAAAAAATATATAAATAAATAAATAAGGCTTGAGATGTTGCTTGGTAATCCTCAGTTAAAAAAAAATACAAAACAAAAAACAGTAAAACTACATCTTTCTAAATCAGAGTGATAAAAAGAGTAATAAAATGTCTCTTAGGACACTTAGGAAATAACTTATATTATCATGTTCCTGCATATGTTTTTGTGGATGTGTGTTTCAAAAATATTATCATGCTCTTACATTATCGACAGAAATGTCAATTATTACAATGTGATATTCTACATAGAGGGCAATGCAGCAGTAGCTTAGCTATCAAAATTAAAACTATAAATATACCATAACCTAGAAGTTTCCTTCTGAGGGATCTATCCTATTCTAGCTATGTAAATAATGTCAACAATAATAAAAATACAGGTATGTGATTTTTTTTAAAAATTACACAATTGCTTAAGTTAAAAATAAGTAAAAGTATAGCTGAATACCTATTAATAGGATTAGACTTGAGAAAATATATGAATTAGATGTGCTTAAATATGTTTTATGTTTTAATTAAAATAGAGATATTACTATGAGGTAATATTTAGAAGCAGAAGTGTGTAGGATTATGTAAGTCAGACCCCATTTTGAACAGTGATTTGTACAATAATCTCTCTATATTTGTTTCATGTTATTAGTTTTCATATTATCAAAACTATTATGGTTGGAGTCACCTAAAGAACTTAGAGTTATACAGATAACCAGTGACACTGAACTTGGTGTGTCTTGGAATTGAGCCCTGGGAGGATTCTACCTCCGAGTTACACTCCAGCCCTATTTTATTTTACCTTGTATTTAGAAACAGGGTCTCATTAAGTTGATGAAGTTGGCTTCAAACCTGTATCCTCCCATCTCAGCCTCCCAAGTGCTGAGATTAAAGGCATATATCACCTCGCCTGGCTTGTTGGGTCCTTGTAAAAGCATGCCCACGTTTTGAAGATGGCAAACCCATGTTAGCTATTTATAGTATATGTTTTTGAGGATGTGTGTTTCAAAAATATTATTATGCTCTGCAATTAGACCTGGCAATCAGACTCTCTACAGTCAGATAGTACATGTTTTATCTTTGCTGGCTACATTTGGTCTCAGTGGCCTCACCGTCTATTTCTCTTTCTTCTCTTCTACCTCCTCCCCTCATTCCTTTTCACAAAATATAATGTAAAAATAAGTTACTTTAAATTTATTTTTATTGTGGTAAGAACATCTAACAAATTTTTAAGCGCACACCACAGTATTGTCAGCTACAGGCACGATGTTGCTTAGTCAATCTTTAGAACTCATCTTCTTTCCTCATTGTGATAAGTAGTTACACTACATTCAACAACAGGGTGAAATTTCTCTCACAGGACAGTTAAACGAAACTTTCTCTGTTATTTTCTTTAGTGTTTATGAGTGTGTTTAATTATACAGAGTAATGGGCTGCATTGTGGTACATTTGTACATAAAAATAACATATATGATCGTATAAGTTACCCTCATTTTCTATCCCCTGCTCTTCCTCCCCTTTTTCTTCTCTCATGATCTCCTGATACTTTTCATATTTTTTCCTCATTACATTCCACATGTAGGGGAAACATGTAATATTTGTTTTTCTGTGTTTGCTTAACATTTTGATCTCCAGTTCTATCCATTTTTTTTTGCAAATGACATGATTTCCTTTTTATTTAATACTGAATAATACTCCACGTTGTGTATGTATAAGTGTGTGTGTGTGTGTACATATATGTCATATTTTGTTTATCCATTCATCTTTTGACTAGCATCTGGGCTAGTTCCTTAACTTTGTTTTTTGTGAATTGTGTCATGACAAGCATGGATATGCAGGTATCTCTATAGAATCCCTTCAGTATATAAAAGGCAACATATACTGAATATACATATTCCGTATTATATTCTTGATAATAGATATTCTGACTAAGGTGTAATAGAATCTCAAATATATTTATGATGGCTAAATATGTTTAACATTTTCTTATAATTATTGGCCATTTGGTCTTCTTATTTTGCTAAGTATATGTTCCATTCATTTTCCCATTTATTTATTGTTTTGTTTAAATGTCGTGGCACGCAGAGTTTTGAGTTGTTTCTTTAATCTGAATATAAACCTATGATAGAAGAGTAGCTGACAAATATTTTTTCTCCTTCTATAGGTTCTCCTTTAACTCTCTTCCTGATTTCCTTTGTTCTAAAGAATTTTTTAATTTGAGGCTATCCCATTTGTTAATTCTTGCTGTTATTTTATGAACTATTGTAATCCTACTCAGGAAGTTGTTACCTTTTCCTATATCCTGAAGTGTTTCCCTCCATGTTTTCTTCTAGTACTTTTAAAGTTTGTGCTTTACACCTAGGTCTTCTATCCATTTTGAATTGATGTTTGTACAGGTTGAGAGATATAGATTTAAGCTTCTACAGTCTTTTCTCTAAGACATATCAAGCATCAGATGGCTTTAACAGTGTAAATTTGGCTCTATCTACTCTATGTTATTTCATTGGTCTACATGTCTGCTTTTATGCCAGAACCATGTTATTTGCATTACTACAAATTTGTAACATATTTTAAAGTCAGGTATTGTGATATACCCAGCAGTACTCTTTCCTCAGTTTTGTTTTGGCTATTCAGGATCTTTTTTGCTTTTATATGAATTTTAGGGTTTCTTTTTTCTTCCTAGTTCTGTAAAGAATGTCATTTGTACTTTGGTTGTGATTGCATTGATTCTAAATATTGTTTTCTGGAAATGCCCATTTTAACAGTATTAATTCTGTCAATCCAGTTTATTTCTTCAGTGTTCTGTAATTTTTATTGCAGAGGTTTAACACTGTTTGGTTAGGTTTATTCCTAGATGTTTTATTATTTTTATAGCTTTTTTGCGTGAATTACTCTTTCAAATTTCTTTCTAAGAGGATTTCCTATTGGTGTATAAAAAAGCTATTGTTTCTTGTAAGTTGATTTTGTATCCTGCTACTTTGCTGAATTTGTCAGTTAAAAGTCTTCTGATGCAGTATTTAGGATCTTCTAAGTATAGGATTATATCTTGTACAAATAGGAATAATTTGATTTTTTCTTTCCTGTTTCTGTTTCCTTTGGTTTTTTTTCTATTGCCTAATTGTTCTGGCTAAAATTTCAAGTACTGTATTGGGTACTTGAAAGTACTTTTCCCTTTTCGTATGAAGTTGCCTTTGGTTATTTTGTGTGTAGTCTTTATTATACTGAGGTAAGATAATTTTATACCTGCTTTAGGCTTTTGTCATCATAAAAGTATGATGTATTTTGTGAAGACTTTTTCTGTATCTATTGAGATGACCATGTGAATTTTTATCCTTGATTCTTTTTATATGGTGTTTTATTCATTTGCATATATTTAAATATCCTTGCATCTCTATAATGAAACTAATCTGACCATGCTGCATGATTTTTTAATGTGCTGTTGAATTTGGCTTGAAGAATTTTAATGAGGATTATTGTGTTTATGTTCATCAAGTATATTACCTGTTATTTTCTTTTTTGAAAAACACATAGGGAAAGAGATATTAGCCTAATGTCATTGTAAATGCATTGAATGAATACTAGAAAATTTCCCAAATTTGGGGAATGAGATGGACACTAAGGAACTAGGAGTATTTGAATCTCCAAAGAGGCATGATCAAAAAAGAACCTCTTCCTGACATATTATAGTTTAATGCCAATGCTTTAAAATAAAGAAAGAATATTAAAAACTGCAAGAGAAAAGTGCCAAGTCTCTTATAAAGGCAAACCTATCAACATAATAATAGATTTCTCAGCAGAAATTCTAAAGGCCAGGAGGGCATGCAATGATATAATTTGAACCCTAAAAGAAAAGAGCTGTCAACCAATATTGTTATACCCAGCAAATCTATCTTTCAGAATCAAAAGAGAATAAATTACCTTCCAGACTAAACATAAAGAAGTAAATAAACACTAAGCCAGCACTGTAGAAGATACTTAAAGGAATACCGTAAAATCAAAATAGATGCAGTTGACTATATTTTCCTTATCCTTTAGTTATATTTTATTCCCTAATTTTGTATATTTTATAATATTATTTATGCCAATATCTCAACTCATTTATTTGGAAGTAATTGCAGATAGTATTACTTCAACTAATCTTCTGTTGATGTACTCACTGTTAAAGGAATGGTTCTCTTATTATTCCAAAAATGTTACCACTTATTTCTGCCACCATAATTCTTTTCCTGGATTCATCTATTCTGCTAAAATGATATATTTATTATACTGTCTTTTGTCCTTGTTTTTATTTCTTCTATAATAAGAGTTATGGAGTCACTCCTGATTTCTATTTTCACTACTATCTTTATGAGTATCTGAGATAACTTAATAATTTTACGTTTAAATCATTAACATTCTATTTTTATTTGCACTATTTACATTAAATCCTTATTTAGCACTTATATTACATTTTCAAGGATTATAATTGTTTTATAGTTGTGGCTATATTTATATTACAAGAATATATCATCTTTTTCTTTTAATATATTATGGTCTTTTTCTTTCAATGTTTTATGGTCTTCAATGGCATTTTTTTTCTGGTTAAAAAATCTATAATTTTCAGTTGCATTATGAAAAGAATATGAACTCCAAATACTCTCATGTTTTTGAAATTTGAGGGATGAAAAATCATTTGACTTCTTATATGATTGTAATCATAAGAATATATGATCACTTTGCTTTCAGAATATCCTGAACACTCTCATATGATAAAAATATGTAATTTTGAAAATTATGCCATATTGTTATATTGATTTTGACCAACTGTTATAGACCTTAACATTGAAATTAGAAGATAAACTTTTATTTTAGCACTTATTGGTACAAATAAGAGATGCTGTAAAAATACATTATAAAAATATATGGATGCTGAAGTCTAGGGTAGAAAAGGGAAAAAATAAGCAAAATAATTGAAAACTATAAATATCACTCATTTTTTGTTTTTTAGCATGTTAAATAAAACATCTAACTCCAAAATACTACTTAGCAATCATTTAATAGCTCATTGGAAAGCTATTTTAATAAAAATTAAATCTCATTATTTTCTATTACTAGGTCTAAGTTTTTAATTATAGATCTCTAAACATGATTCAGAAATGAAATAAATATTAAGCTTACTTTAAGTTAATAAATAAGTAATGAAGGCTTTTTTCTTCAGGTGGTGTAGTTTTTCCAAGTATACAAAATAATTCCAATAAATAACCACCTCTGGGTCAAAGTCAATAAGCCTCATAAAGTCAAACATCTTGGGCTGGGAGATAGCTCAGTGGCAAACTGCTTGCCTTGAAAGGGTGATGCTCTGAGTTGACCCCAATGCCAAAAATACAAAATAGAAAAAAAGTCATGTATCTCAAAATAGAGATTCAAAAACTATATCCTCAGACATCTAGTTATTGAAGTTTCCAAATTAAAAATAAGATGAAAACAAAAAGCATTCTGATGTGTTACAGTTTTTCAGATGTTCATTTATAGAGACATTTTGATAAATTATATTTTATATGTACATATTCACAGTGATTCTAATGTCAACGTATAGTTTACTGCGATTTAGATTATTATCTTTGTTTTTAAATACCTTCTGTGATTTAGGAAGCTATGCCCCATTCCATTAAATAATATGTTGAAAGATGGTTAGTGATAGTAGTTTCAATTGTTCATATAAATCCATGATTCTCTTAAGTAAAATAAACTAAAGACTTTTTAGAAAAAATTTCATTATTTTATGTGTCCTGTAAGGCAAATTTTTATTTCTCAACACTAAAAATAATTACCTTTGTATCTTTCATTTGACAGAGAAACTAAAGAGGATTTTCACATGAAATTATCTTGATGACATTGGGTAGTGTATTGGAAAGAATACAGTGCCATCTATTGGAAAACATTATTCCCAAGTTGTGTTCATATTTTTATCCTTGGAGCATGTATTAATACAATGGCAGTATATAAAAAAAAAAAGGTACATGCTTTACCTACCCACCTAATACATAAAAAAGAATCACTTTGCTATTGCTTATTAATTCTAGAGCATTACTGAGTTCTTATCATTAAAACTAAGAGTAAATAAAAGGGATGACATTTTACATGTAATGTTTAAGACATAAGCAAGACAAACTTGGTCAACCTGTATGTTTAGAGGAATAATTTTCAGAGTTTTATATGTTTATATGATATCCACTGAGGCATAATCTTAGATATAACATTATTATAATATTTAATACAGAAATATAAAATTTTGTGGAAAATATCATGTGGTAATTCTGCTTGCAAAAATGATTTTTTTTTCTAATGAAAAAGGAGGCATAAAGATTGAAAAATAACCTAAGATGAAGTATTTCAAAGAGAGGCAGAGAGAAAAATATATACTTAACATTAGATTCAGGACATTTGGAGGCTTTATAATAGGTGGTATCTATCTTACTACTTACAGTTAAGGTTAAAATAAAATATTCTTTGTGTTTATAACAATTTCTGGCCAGGATAAAAATACAGAGAATTTGGCAAACTGGAGGCTGACTATTGGTTTTGCTCAAGCCTGAGCTGCTTCTTTTCTTCTTACATTATATTGAGGTTCTTATTCTATTGAGTTTCTGAGATAAGTACTGTGCCCCCAAAGAAAAGTCTGCAGATAAGAATTCAGACCCTAGTGAGTTGTCCTACTCTGTACAACATTTCGAGGGCTACAGCATAGGATTTAATTAAGTGGTCGAAAGCACACTCAAAATCATTGGGATAGAATAAAATTATGGCACCTTACAAAGATAGTTTTCTAATCTAAGTTCTTTATTTTGAGAGAGAAAAAGCATTGGTGTCTTCAGATCTGAGCACGAGAGTGGAGGGGATGGAGGTTAGTTAAGTATGCAGTGTAGAATATATGCTAAATCTGAGAGCTAAAATATTTTATTTTTGTTGCATAAATGCAGTTTATATGAATATGTTTAAAGCATAAGTGTTAAAATCCAGAAAGAGAAAAATTTTGCTCAGAATTTTGAGCATACTGTGGTATGAAGGGTAGAGAGAATAGTTCATTTACATCCAATTATGTACTTCACTAATTTATTTTATTACTTACTCTTTATAACTTGAATTTGGGTTAGATATATTCACCATCTATAGACTTTGCATAAAGTTGACTTTATGTGACATTGAATTAGAGAATCACCAGGGATTTAACATTTAAAGAACTAAACATGATTTTATAAAGACCAACTTAACTTCATCTTATATTAGTGATAACTATATAATACATATATTTAGTTAAATCTTAACCAAAGACTGTAACACACATACACACACACACACACACACACACACACACACACACACACACAGAACTTAATTAAACAAGGCATGTTTAATATTATGTCAGCTCATAATAAGGAAATCGGGTTTTGGATATTTTGTGGCTGTTTCTTCATTTCCCACACTGTCTATAAAATGTCCATCTAGGTGGATACATGAGATATTCAGCATTTTTTTATAAAATGGAATTTGTGTAAGATAATTTTGCCCAAAAATCAAAGATAAAATTCCTAGGAGCAGCAAAAGATTAGACATATGACACAGAAAGAGGATAAGAGGATTCCCAATATTAGAATACCAGCAGGATTCTCAGCAGAAACTCAGTAGGTTAAGAGGGAGTGAAATGACATTCAAAATTTGGAAAAAAAAAAAAAAAGAACTAGAAATCAAGAATCAAACTTGAGAAAGCTAAGCTTTAGAAATAAAGGGGATGAACATTCCAGTTACAATGGCAAAGAATACTAAGAATACAAGTAATAGTAGTATTGGTAAAAATGTAGGAAAAGGATTGCTTATATGTTATTGGTGAGATTGCAACACCCCCCCCCAAAAAAAAACTCAGTCTATGAATGGGCAATGGAATTAGATAACTCAAAAAAATACAAAAGGCTAACAAATACATGAAAAATGTCCAACATCTTTAGCAATCAAAGGATGCAAATCAAAAGTACACTGGGATTCTACCTAACTCCAGTTAGAGAGGCAATCATCAACACAAACAATAACAAAATGCTATGCTGGTGAGGATATGGGAAAAGAGTAACTCTTACACACTGTTGGTGGGATTTTAAATTAGTATGACCACTATGGAGATCAATATGAAGGTTCCTCAAAAGAATCGGAATAGAACCATCGTATGAACCAGCTATACCACTTCTATACCTTCCAAAAATTTCAACTCAGAATACTATAGTAATACATGCATATCTATGTTTATCGCTGTGCCAGTCACAATAGCCAAGTTATGGAACCAACCTAGGTGTCCATCAACTGATGAATAAATAAAGAAAATGTGCTATATGCACACAATGAAGTTTTACTCATCAATAAAGAAGAGCAAAATTATGTCATTTGCAGAAAAAAATGTATAGAACTGAAGAGTATCACATTATGCAAGATCAACAAGACTCGGAAAATCAAGGGCTACATATTTTATCTCACATGTGGAAAACTACAGAGAAAACAAGGAGGAAAAGGAGCTTATAAAAATCAGGAGACTAGTAGGAGAGCAAAAAGGGGTTGGGAGATGGAGCAGGTAGGAAAAGGGGAAGGAAACAGACCAAATAATATTACGTATACATATGAATATATCAATATGAATTTCGCTACCATATATAATCATAATGTACCAATAATAAATAAATAGATTTAAAAAATAAAAGACATGAAGATTTTCCCAAACAAACAAAAGCTAAGGGACTTCAGTAACACTGGACCTGTCTTAAAAGAATTGCTAATGGAGTTTCTTCAAACCGAAAGAAAAGAGTACTAATGTGGACAAAAAAACATCTGAAAGTACACAATTTATGTGTCAAGGTAAACAGCTAGATAAAATTAAATAAAAACTCTGATGTAATTGTGAATATTAAGCCATATATCTTAAAGAGAAAAATTGAAAGACAAAACAAATACAAATAATAAAAACTTGTTAATGGACAGGCAATACAAAAGATGTAAATGTGTCCATGAGAAATTCAAAATGAGGGTATGGAGTTAAAATATAAAGCATATTTTATTTTCTTTTTAATGTCATTAATGTTGTTATTTGTTTAAAATAACCTCTTATAACTATTAGATGTTTTTAGTAAGCCCCATGGCAACCACAAAGAAAAACATACAATAGATATACTAAAATTAAAAAGCAAGTAATCAAAACATATTGCTAGAGAAAATCACTTAACCACAAAAGAAGATAGTAAAATGAAAGGAACAAAGAGTCTACAAAACAAGTAGAAATCAAGAAAAAAATGTGCTAGTAGTAAGTTCTTACCTGTCAATAACTATCTTTTTTGAAATAGATTTAATTCCCTAATTAAAATGCAAAGAGCAGTCAGAAGTGGTAGAACATGGCTATGCATTCGAGAGCAGCCTCGGTAACTTAGAGAGGCCCTCAGCAACTTAATGAGACTCTGTTTTAAATTAAGACATTAAATACGGTTGAGTGTATAGCTCAAACCTATCTGAGTGGTAGAATGCCTCTTGGTTCGATCCCCATTAACACACACACACACACACACACACACACACACACACACAAATGTATAGAACCATGGAATGGATAAGAAAACAAGAACTACCTGTGCACTGTCCACAAGAGACTCATTTCACCAGTAACGACACAAAGATTCAATGTGAACAGATAGAGGGGAAAAATATTTGCTGCAAATGTAAACAAAAAGAAACCAGGAGTACCTATACTTTCATCAAATAAAACAAAGTCATAAACTATAAAAAGAGACAGTCAAGGTGGCCATTATATAATAATAACATGGTCAACACAGCCAGAAAACAAAGCAATTTGTGAATATGTGTGTACTCAAGGTCAGAACACCTAAATCTATATAAAAAAAAATTAATAGAATTTAAGGGAGAGAAAACCTAAGTGCAGTAGTATTTAATAGGCGACCTCACACTTCACTGTCATCAATGTTCAGATCATCCAGAGAGAAAATCAGCAGAGAAACAAACCAGGTGGACTTTTAAAGAGAACTTTATATAACACATCATCCAAGAGCTACAGAAAAGCTCCTTCCTTTTCAACTGTGCCCGAACTTTCTTCAAGGTGGCTCATCTGAAAAGCCACAAAACAAGTCTTAACATTTTTAAAATCAAATTATATCCGTTATCTTTTCTGAATACAAATGGAATTAAAATCAGAAATGAATAACTGGAGGCAGTCTGGAAATTGTATAAGTGAATAAAAATTAAATAGCAGGCTACTGAACAATCAATGGTTGGTTGGAGAAATTAAGTTTCTTGAGGCAAAAGGTAGTGGGAACGCATCATAGCAAAGTTTATGGGACACATCGAAAGCAATTCTTAGAGGGAAGTTCAGAGCAATAAACATTAACTTCAAAAAGTAGGAAAACTCAGTTGAAAAAGCAAGTAATAACATCTCAAGGAACTAGAAAAACAAGAACAAACTGAAACAAAATTAGTATAAAGAAAGAAATAATAAAGATCAGAGCAGAAAAGAAAGAAAAATTACAAAAGATCAATTAAACAGTTGTTTTTGAAAAGATAAATAAAATTTTTCTAGTAAGAGAAAACGAAAGTGCTCAAATAAGATCCATGATGAAAACTGAAAATTACAACAGTTATCACAGAAATACGAAAGATCATAAAATCCTATTATGAACCACTGTATGGAAGAAATTTGAAAATGTAGAATAAATGAATAAATCCCTGGATGCATAAAAAGTACTAAAACAGAATCATAAAGAAAGAGAAGATATGAACAGAACAATAATGAGCAAGATTAAATCAGTAATTAGAAATCTTCCGTAATAGGAAACTTCAAGATCCAACGGCTTCATTGGCTGACAGAAAAGTGAAGTCTGATGTGATGGTTTCAATTCCAACAAGCATTCAAAGAGCTGATATCAATTCTTCTCAAACTATTTGTAAAAAAAAAAAAAAAAAAAAAAAAAGATGAAGGGTATTTTTTCTAAACTCATTCTATGAGGACAGAATTATCCTGATACCGAAGTCAAATGTGAGAACATCACAATAAGCGTAAACACTCCGCACTCCTCATATCCTTACATTCCTGATGAACATAGAAGCTTAATAAAATACTAGCCCACTAAAGTCAACAGTATATTGAGATAATTCACCTGATCAAGGGGCATTCATCTTAGGGATGCAAGGATGGTTTACAATTTACACACACACACACACACACACACAAAAAGAAAGAGTATAGCATGTGGACAGAATCAAGCACAAAGACCAGTGAGAAAGCTGACCTAAATTTTGGTGGCTATGAAAAAGCCTGGAACAAACAAATTTTTTATTTTATTTTATTTTTTTGTGGTACTAGGGATTGAACTCAGGGGCGTCCTACCTCCGAGCTACACCCCCAGCCCTATTTTTTATTCTTTATTTTGAAACCGGGTCTCACTAAGTTGCGGAGTGCCTCACTAGGTAGCTGAGGCTGGCCACGAACCCAGATCCTCCGGTCTCAGCCTCCCGAATGCTGGGATTACAAGCGTGTGCCACTATGCCCGGCTTGGAACAAACAAATTTGAAAAAAAAAAAAAATAGTAAAGTTTAAGAACTTACCACATGACTTGAAAACTTATTCTGAACCTATAATAATTAGGACATTCAATTTCTACCACTGAGCACATGGTTTAGACTTGCCAGCCAACTGGATTTCATATATAATGTGAAAGTTTAGGACATAGAGGGTAGAAATTTCTGCAAGAATTTATCTAGATATATCTCAATTTCTTTTGATGAGTTATTTTCCAGGTTACCAGCAATTTCCTTAGATCACACTTCAAGCATAATCTAGGGTATGAAGAGCTCGGATACTAGTGAATGCCCTTTACCTATATGTCTTTCTAGTAGTCAAGACGAACTAAAAACAACTTTAATAAGTCTCCAGGGACTGGGGATGTAGCTCAGTGGAATTGGGCGTGCTGAGTGTGCATGAGGCCCTGCGTTTAATCCCTAGCACTGAAATGAAAACAAACCTTAGCAGTCATTTCTGAAGATCTTTAGTCTATGTAAAGGACTGCAGGAAGGGCTGAGTTGTAAGATACCCCACCCAGATATCACCATTCCTTCTTAATAGGCATGATTCTGTCTGACTCCTCATCTTCAAAGTAACCTCTCCACAGTTCCACTGATTTATCTGTTTTCTGCACATTGTAGTCACACCTCTCTCTCCTTTACTAGTGCAAGCATGTGGCTCTGTCACTGAAACCTGAAATGGGTGGAATAGAATGGCATCAACCTGAGGCATACTACAGATTGGTGAGGAAGGGCCCGCATCTGGAGTTGTTTTGGTAATAGTCAGGACAACATTTGTGCAGCTGCCTTTGACTGTATATCCCAGTACTCTCCTGGCAACCATATCTGAATTCTTTCTCATTAATGTGCAATAAAGTGGAGAATCATTTATTGCCTGATTAGCCATACAATTTGTTCAGGGCATTGCTCGCAATTCTCATGGAATTCTCTCAAATCTCATTAATTGGCCTAGGAGGCCCTCATCCTTCCTCTCCTGGAGGGTCTCTTCTCCTTCCTGTCCTTTCAGCATTTTCTCTTTGCTTTCTCTGCATGGCTGTGCAGGCTGTGTACTGCCCAAAGTCACAGCCAGGTGGTGGGAAGAGGGCGTGCAGTCCAATCAGTGCTACTCTGGTGTGTGTGTCCTGGGAGACTTTGCTCTTCTAGAGTGAGGTGTGCTAATGATTAGCCTGCCCAGAGGGGCATCAGTCTTCAAAGTTTTTCCTTTACAGGGTATAATACTGATTCTCCACTTTGGGATGTTGTACTTGTAACAACTTTTGACCACCCTGGACCCCTCTGTCCTCTTGCTTCACATCTGGGCAGGCAATAATAAAACCGTGGTGTTTCTTCATTGTCTTCAGTCGCAGTGTCAACCCACATGACAGTGCCTATCAAGAATCTACACAGCAACCCACACTCGAGTTATCCTAAAACCCCCAAGTGGATCTCATCTCCTGGCTCTTAAATCTATTTTCATCCTGCTTGGGAGCCACCATAATCCTTCCAGAAAAAGCTCCCAATCTGTGATTTATGATAAATATGTTCATGTGAGTTACAGTAAATATGTTCATGTCTTAATGCACAAGTGGAGCCCTTCATCTCAACACCCAATCCAAATGATGGCTAAAGATCCATTCTGTTTCTGCAGAGTGCTCACAGTAGGGGGGAAACCCTTTCCTCAGTCTCCACGAAGGTTCAGTGTAGGTACAAGCATAAACAGGGATGTGCAAAAGACACCAGCCAGCCACAAGAGGTAAAAGCACAAGGTTATAGAAATAAGCACAGGAGAGTTATCAAGAGCAGCATGATATCAAAGCAAGTGTGACTTGGAGACTAGAAACCCTGTGTCTAAAGCAGAATCCACAGAAGCCTGAATTAGAAGAATAAAGCTTGAGTTAGTTGTGATGACTGATGCCAGGCAGAAATCATTGCTGATCAGTCATACCATAGACCTGGGGGAACCAGATGACGCTAAAGGAAGTGGGGTCTGGAGCCAAGAACATTGATTCTCATGTTACCATGGGGATTCCCAGGTCATGCTGAAGTCTCCTCTAGAGTCTGGCTAGGTATAGCATATACATACTGTATATAATATATATTTTTTAAAAAATATATGTATAGTATACCCATTGTATAGTATATGTTTATATACTATGTATATGTTTAAACATATACTAGTATATGTTTATATACTATGCAATGGGTATACTATATATCATGTACATACTATTAAATATATAATAATATGTATACTATAATATTATCATGAGGGCTGGGATGTAGCTCAGTGGTAAAGCGCTTGCTCTGCAAGCGCAACGCCCTGGGTTCGATCCCCAGTGCCAAAAAGATCGAAAAAAAAAAATAGTCAAGCTAAAAAAAAAAAAAATTTAGCTGGGCGTGGTGGCGCACGCTTGTAATCCCAGCATTCGGGAGGCTGAGACCGGAGGATCCAGGTTCGCGGCCAGCCTCAGCTACCTAGTGAGGCACTCCGCAACTTAGTGAGACCCGGTTTTCAAATAAAGAATAAAAAATGGGGCTGGGGGTGTAGCTCAGAGGTAGAATGCCCCTGAGTTCAATCCCTAGTACCGCAAAAAAAAAAAAAAAATATATTATCATGAGACTTTTTGATGTTTGAAGCATTGGGCCTCAATGTCTTATTTTTCCCCAAATTTCAGTCTGTGGCCTAAAGCTAAGCAATGGAACTTTTATTTTGCCTTTTATTAGATATATTCTCTTATTGCATATTTATCTATTAAAGAATAAATCTTTTTCAAAGACTGACATAAAAGGCCTGTGGGTTTTATTGCAGAAGGAAATTTGTTTTGTGGTTCATTTAGTGATAATCAAATTATAGACACAGATAAAAAGTGAAAGGCAAGCTATTCAATCTAGCACAGCCACGGCGTCACAGTCCTGACCTGAGGATACAAATGACTTCTGTTGAAGCTATTTTGTAAGGTATCTTCTCCCCTTAGAATTGCAAATGCACTTGTACAAACATTTTTAAAATGACCTTGATCTCTGCATGGATAAAATAATTAGATAATTTAGACAAGTCAATAAAAGAGTAAAATGTAATGTTTCGTACTCTATAAATGAAACAACTGAATGTTCATTTTTTTCAACTAGACAGAGTATTATAAATGTAATCAATGATGCCCCTACCTGTGGCTAACTACTAATTCTTCATTTACTTGAATAGAAACTAGAAATTTACTGTGCATGTGAATAAGAGTGACATAAAATTAAAAACATCCCAAATAATGTCATTGATGCACTCTTCAATTATTAAGAGAGTTAAGTTGTATTGCAATATATCTAAAGATGTGCTATTTATGCTTCTCCTAAGCAAACTTATTTGTGCTTTGTTAATTTATATATTTTTTTAAAACTAGTTTAGGCATGTATCATGCTCAACATTTTTATTATTGCATTGAATGGTATATTATTTAAATATAAATCTCTTATCCCCAGGGGCTTTAAATCCTCTTTCTCTTCATCATTGTCATTTGAAGATAAAGAAAATGAGTAGTTTAGAATCCCTAGATTAGGGCATCAAAAATTTTGATTTCTATTCAGATACACATTCTTAAGTAATGTGCACTGTTGATAATAAGTAAAAATATCAACTACCCTATTGGAAAATATGAGTGGAAATTATTTTTTCACTTTTCTATTACACTTTAATTATATCTAATAATACTATTATTCTTTTATGGGTATCTACTAATTGCTGCATTTTGTAAGACAAATCAAATATGAAAAGATGATTTAGGTATCAGAAAATACATGTTTTATTGTGCTTTGGATATTTGCTATTCAATACTCTATTCTGCTATATATTGAGGAGGAAAAAAAACTGGCAAACACAGCTAGGCCAGATAGTGCTCGCCTGTGATTCCAGTACTTGGGACGCTAAAATAAGAGGATGGCAGTTTTGAGACCAGCTTTCAGTAACTTGACACGACCCTATTTCAAATTTTAAAAAATAATTTATAAAAAAAGGAGCTGGGTATATAGTTAAGTCTTGGATGGACTCAATCCCCAGTACTAAAACAAAACAAACAAGAAAACTTGCAAAGAGAAGGGATAATTGGTTAATGGATAGAACATTGAATGGGAAATAAATTGGCCTTTCTCTGAATGATTTGAATGAATAACAACAAGGAAGTTAAATAATTTGCAATGAAAAGTTCTTGAGATTTAAAAAAAAGTAAATTCTTAGTTTTAAACAAGATTAAATGACCTATAATAAAAGAAACACTTTTCCTAAGAGACTGACGGGAGAATTCATAATCTATCATATTGTGTCATATGATTTTTTTTTCCCTCTCAGGACAGTGATTTCTGGAAAATACTTCAGTGGAAATTAAAGCTATCACTTGTATATAAAGGGACACTCGTAGGAACCCAAACTTCTCAATTATGAGGTGGAAACTAGAGAGGTATGTCTTAAATTGCTTTTTGTAGTTATGTGACTTCTTTCATTTTCAATTCTCTTCCCTGGATGAGTGGGTGGGTAGGTGAAGAGGTCAACATTCCCAGATCTGGTTGATCAGATTTTCAATTTTGGAGTGCAGCTTTGAACCCTGTTATAAACAGCAGAATATTGGGTCACTCCTAGCCTTTCCCCATGGGCTCCGAGAAAGCAAGTCTAAGTTTCTTGGTACATAAGTAGAAAGAAGCAAATGCTATTTCTCTGGATATGCCTTGAAGAGATTAAATTTAATTTCTATGCAATGAAGGGGAATCAACTTCTTGAATGCCTAATATTTTTAAATACAGAAAATATAATTTTAAAAATATACAATATTTACATAGAGTCATTCACTTGATTATGTTTTCATTATTGTTCCCCTACTAATTCTCTTTAATCTTCCTGGGCATTTTCAGTCCCTTTGTACAGATATATCATATTCCATCTTCTTTCTGCTATTGCTGATTTCCAAACATGTTGTCCTACTTAACACTCACTGTCTTTCTTTCAACCTAGACTATCGTAGCATTTTATTTTATTTATTTTTATAATAGAGAAGAGGATTCTAGATGATTTGCAATACAGTGCTTGCAGCAATTTCTTTGAGGCACTGTAAAGGGGGGTGGCACAACATTATAACTGAAAAGGAACAAATGATAAATGTTTTTATTTCAAGTATTGCATCAGTTTTAAAAAATTCGTTCATTCATAAAATATGCTTTTACTGACAACAGAGAGTGCTAGTCCATCATCAATTTCTACTGTAAACTACTGAGTGTAGTTGTCAAAACATAAAATTCCAGAACATCTAAGAATATTGACACTGTTTATAAGCAATTACTATTTGACTTAGACATTGAGACCAAATGACTTATGTGTAAACTGATGAGTTAAAGAGTTGTGTCTATTGGCCATGCCTATAGTTAAAAATGATTTTGTCAAATGGACATGCTAAATGGAAATAGACACTTTTGACCCTTAATAAAAATGGCCAAGTTTCAGTACAACAGAGCTATATTCCTAAAAATGTGTTTCTTCTATACCCTATGGTACCTGTCAGAATTCTCACAGCTATAATCTAAAGCTTGACCACATAACTTAGAGGAAAGAAGATTTATTTATTTATCTATTTACTTTTTTATGGTTTTGGGTTCAGTCCAAGTGAGGCTGGGGATGGGAGATCTAAGGGCACGGTGGTGAGAGGTGGAGGGAGAGCACAGGGGCTGTCCACTTTACATCACCATCGCAGAGGCCAGAAGCAAGAGAGGCAGCCAAGGAGGAGTGATCATCTGTCTAATTTCCAAGGCAGCACCCTCAGAGATCACCTCCTCAAGCCACATCCTCCAGCCTACAGGTGCCACCCAGTGAAGTCCGCTACAATGGATGTATTCACCAATGGGATCACAACCCTCAGGACTCAATTATATCATCCATGAATATTAATAAATGAGCTCTTTAGGGAACACTGTATACAAGAGTATAGCATCAATCCACAAATAAGGATGACTTTGACAAGCATTATCATTGTGAACTGGCTACCTAACTAAGCATCTTGTGTTTATTATTATAACTTTTATTTTCAGATCCATCTAACATAGCTACTATTACTTTTTAAAAATGTTCTCAAGAGATAATTGAATCCAAGAAAAGCAGTGGAATTTAAAGTCATAAAGGTAGAAAAATACTGAGATCATTTGAGAGCATCAGTATCTGACTCTAATATTTTACCTACTTGATAT
Source organism: Graphiurus murinus (assembly GCA_004027655.1). Classification (NCBI taxonomy): domain Eukaryota; kingdom Metazoa; phylum Chordata; class Mammalia; order Rodentia; family Gliridae; genus Graphiurus; species Graphiurus murinus. The sequence continues at coordinate 25,312 of PVLC010005010.1, read as the reverse complement.
CTACCACTTCAGCTAAAGTTTTGAGAACTGGTTATATATTAATCCAACCTTTAAATACATGTACACACATATAGATTAGCCCTGATTTTATTTGTACTCTTTAAAATATAGAGCCAACTAATATTCTTTTATATCTTATTCATGTTTTCATCTGAAATATTCATTTTGTGAACAAACTACCTAAATATTAAACATTAATTTTCATATGTTTTATTTTATCAATTGTTTGACCTACTTAAAATATATTTTCACATTCAGAACTATGAGATGGGATATAATAGCATAAAGAGAGTACATCATTAGAAAGATGCCAGGATAACAGTTCTTTGTCACATAACCATAGGGCCAAACTTTGAATCCAATTCAATATTGATATTGAGTGCATCTTTTGAGATACTAATTAACCAACTATTATGACATTAAATGAAGATTATGGTGTTTCATAAGAGAAAAATCATATTAAAGGACATATAGCATCACAATGCATATTCCTAATACTTCTCATTCTACTATATCATTTAATTTTTATTAATTTGAAAAATACAGTCAGACATGGTGATACATGCCTGTAATCTCAGGATTTGGGAGGAATTCTGACTTTAATCTATTTACAAATTAAATCGCATCCCTCGTGCATCTTGTTAAATACTTGCTGAAGTTTAAATCTAGCACTACGAATCCTTTGACCCTCTCTCCAGCCCAAATAACTACATTGTATTTTATTTGATCATAAATAATTTTCTGCATTTCCTCAGTTGATTTTCACAATCTCTTGGGAATAAAATGTAATTTATCAAGTTCTTATCTTATTTTTCTCCCTCTGACTTTGCCATACTTCTTATTCATCATACGTTTATTTATTCTCTTAGTGTTTTATGAGTCTAATATAAGTGCCAAACATAGTACTGGATACTCATAAAACAAAGATAAATAAGACACACTCCTTCTTTGAAGACACAAACATCTCTGAAGGAGACAGACTTATTAAGAAATAGGTAAAAAAAAAATAAATTTTCTTAAAGAAAAGCATGTGCGATATTCTATTGTATCACAGAACAAAGGATTTCTAAATCTGGAAAAAAATCAAGAAATTTTTCCAAAAGCGGTGATATTTTAGTGAGATCTTAAGAATTTTTCAGGTGAAGTGGAGAAAAGACATTCTCAGCATAGTAAACAGGAGATGCATATGCAGACACTATATTCTGATAATTTTTTAAGCTACAGAATAGGATCAAGGGATGGAAAGGTAGAAGAACAAAGAGGATATGTGTACAGCAGCCTACATCTTAAACACCATGCATAAGATTCCGTCATTTGAATAGACTGTATTCTATTTGTGTGTGGGGGGGCAAGATTGAACCCAGGGGAGTTCTACCTGAGTTGAACCCCAGAAATTTTTTATTTTTTTAAATTTTGAAACAGGATCTTAGGTTGCTGGGAGTCTCACTACATTGTTCAAGCTGTCCTAAAACCTGTGATCTTCCTATAGCAGCTTCCCAAATACTGGGATCACAGCAGTGTGTCACCACACCTAGATGTATTTTGCTGTGAATGATAAATTGCTAGACTAGCTCAAAAGAGAAATCATTGGCAAATATGGGACAAAATGTGAAAGAAGTAAATAGTATCATGCCGCTATTAGAACACTCCAGGTATGATAGGTTGAAGGTTTATTTCTTTGTCAGCTGATAATACAGAAAATGGGTAGAATTTAATGAGATTGAAGTGACAAATTATGTAACATTTAGTGACCACTTTTTAATGATGAGTTGATATGACAGAACGATGGATGAAAATGAGTAATAACTCTTGAGCAAAATAACTCAAAATATGATTTTGTTGATCAAATAAAGAAATAACTTGATATAAAAAGGCAGTAAAGTGGGAAATTGAAATTTTTAGTTAGGAGCATTAGGACTAAATCACTAGCTCAGTTTTGTGCATCATGCATTTAAACTTATTGGGGGCTTCTATGTTTGAGAATGTGAATCTGACATTTTTTTTTTAATATTTGGTAGTCTTACGTTGATTCATGTCTTCAACATACAAATATTGAATGCCTACCATATACTAAATTCAGTGGTGAAAAGTTGATTTACTGCATTCATGTACTTTGAAGTATTTATAATTTCAGTGACCTAATAATATTGACTGAAAATTCAGCTATTTTTCTTTCAATAATTTCTGAGATTTAAAAAAAAACTATTTAAATTGCATAATGTTTAATTTAAAGACTACATCATTATGAAAGTTTCTTTATTTTCAGATATTATAAGTTAATGCTAAAATACATGGAAGAGTGACAGAGAGACCATTACAAATTCTATTTTCAGTATTATAATAGAGATAATATGCTGCAATTTAGCTTAATGAGTTGCAATTAAGAAACTGTTTCAGTTGCATGTGATTTCTTTTAATTATTAGTTATTAGTTGTTCCTGCATAAGTGTATTAAAATACATCATTTTAACCATAGTAAATGATAAAAATTTTTCAATATATTAATATTTTCATGCTGTATAGATCAGAAAACTCTTATAAAGAAATATAGTATTTTGTAAATTCTCAACGCTCATCAGGAGAATATGATCATTTTTAGGAGGCCTATTACATATGAAAAGGGAAGACCACATACCTAGACGTGTAATTTGGATGTATTTTGACAAAAAAAAACCTGAAGGACTTTATACTGAATATTCATCCACCCCAGAGTACTACCATTACACATGTCTAATCAGATACTAAAAGATAAATGAGTGGCTTTATGCACTCATGGTTTCGGGCTGCTGCAAAAGCCTACCACAGACTGGTTGAATTAAAAAGCACACATTTATTTTTTCATGGTTCTGAGAAGTGAAAGTCAATATCAAGATTCCAGAGAACTGATACCTTGGGGAGGCCCTCCTTGGCTTGGGGATGTTGGGAGTGGTGCCTTCTCCCTGGTCTCCATGAGCCTTTCCTCTGCTCTTATAGTTCTAAAGTTGGGACTCAGAGGAATCATGGAGAGACCTCTGGGGTCTCTTCCTCTTCTTTCCCACAGAGTTAGAGCCCTTATAACACCATTTAAAATTAATTACCCCTTTACAGGCTCCTCTTCAGATAAAGGCACACCGAAGGGGAAGGCTTCAGCAGACAAATGTTGGGCAAACCAGTTCAGTTCATAACATTTACTACGCTAAATGAGTATCCATAGACATAACGAAAGAAAATGTTATTATAGAATCCTCTGACAATCAGAATAGATACTTCTAATTCAGCTCAGAGGAAGATGGAATTCTACTGAAACTGGTTTTGATTTTGGAATTTTAAAAAAGGAGCAATTTTACCTTCATTTAATAGTGCACAATAGCCAATTTCTTTGACATTATAGTACTGTGTAAACGATAAAAGCAGCACTATAGCCAGGCATGGTGGGCATACCTATAATTCCAGTACATAGGAGGCTGAGACAGGAGGGTCACAGGTGTTCGAGGATAGCCTCAGGAACTTAGTGAGATCGTCTGAAACCTAGGAAGACCCTGTTTCAAAAGAAGGGCTGGAGGTGTAGCTCAGAGAGAGAATACCCTGGGTTCAGTCCCCAGTAAAAACAACAACAAAAGCAGTACTGTTATATTTCACGGTCTGTTTGGATATAAATACGAACATCTATAAAAGCAAACAGAGTTCTGTTAAGTGAATAAAATATATTAATGTTTGAGTGATTAAAATTAAAATTTTGATAAACTCCCAATAAAAATACAATTAATTAAATGTCAAATTAGAATCATTGAAATAGATATTGCTGGGAAATATAAAACACTGTAAGAAAGCCTTTTAGTAACAAATAATTATGTCAACCACACTGTATAATATATTGTGAATAACATTTTAAAATATAGTCAGAAATATTTACAAACTCGCAGGAAAAGGCCTTACTATATGAAGTGTCTTGTTCCCTTGAATACATCATGGTTACTATGCTTTTATGGCTTAGGTAGCTATTTAAATTCTTTCCTCATTGTTGGGCTTGTTTATTGTAATTTTGTTTAACATGCACTTAATGTACAGTGAGAACTCAATAAAGATGCTGAAAGGAGAGAAGAACACATGGTTTAATTAAGACTAGGTTTAATTAAAGGGTTCTATCACATGAACTCATATGTTCTTGAACCTTGTGGAAATTATTTCTTGCACCTTTCACATTCCTTGATCTCTTCAGCTGATACTTAGCATATTTTATAATTTTCCTATTGAAATGCTTCTCCTTTCTCACCCATGTTAGCTTTCTTTTATGATGGCTTGCCTGGAAAACTTCACTGGGTTATATAAATTTTGCTATTTCATAAGTTATAGTTGAATATTATTAATATCCACAAACTGTTATATTTCTAATATTGTTAGAAACAATACTATTAATACTATTAATTAGTTACTATTAGTAGTAGTATTACATACTACTAATTACTATATAATATACTACTAATTACTAGGATAATTATATACTTAATAATACTAATAGTGATTAGTACTAATTACTAATACTATTTACTAATATTACTACTACTGGTATTATTGACCATTTACTACTAATACTAATTAGTAATACTAATTACTAATACTATTGTTACTACTAATACTATTGCATATAGTATGCATGTGTTTATGTACATATGTATGCACGTGTATGTATGCATATATATCTCCAGGATAAAAACTATAAATCTACTTTTGGTTTTTTCAACCCAATTCTATACTCCACGAAGGTTGGATTTTCAGTAATGGCTACTACAGTAAATGTCCAGTTCGGTTGTTAAAATGTGAGTTGAAAGAAAATAGAGTGCGTGTTCAAGGAAAAATGCTGGTTATTTTTTCTTCCTTTTGTATTTTTATTTCCTTTATTGATTTTAATATTTTGTGAGTTCATTTGTTGTTTTTCTATACTTCCCAGATGCAGAGATTTCAAAGCATTTGGGTGGTAGTGTGACCATATGCGCGTTTTGAGTTAAGCAGTGTATTTGGAGGAATGCTATTCCACTAAGATGTGAAAGAGATACACAATGCCATGACATACTGAAGAATAGTAGCCTATTTAAAGAATCTTCAAGTGCTGTAGGAAAATAATGCATTTAGCTTTGTTTAATGTAATGTCCACCCAAAATAATTTGTTCATAGAGATCTTTCTAGTTTCTCAGGACTCCTATTAAAAGGAATGCATAGGGAAAGATAAGTGTACAACAACTTCCAAGTCCTTATCCTGAATTATAGTATTTTGAAGAACAGTCAGGCATGGTGGTACACACCTCTAATCCCAGTATATAGGAGGCAGAAACAGGAGGATTGAAGGTTCAAGAACAGCCTTAGCAACCCAGTAAGACTCTTAGAAACCTAGTGAGACCTTGTTTCAAAAGAAAAAGTAAAAAAGTCTGGGGGAGTAGCTTAGTGGTAGGATGCCTTTGGTTCAATCCCCAGTACCACATAATCACACACAAAAGAATATTAGACAAACATATGCTGATCATAATAGAAATATATTAAATAGACCTTTGTAAGACCATGCATCATTCAACGTATGCAAAATCACCCCTGAGAAAACTACTCAATACAATAGAGAAACATTCAGTGTGATCCAGTACCTACATTATCACTAGAAAATGGGAGCCTGACGTGTGTGGGGTTCTTTTTGAAAAATAAAATGTCATCATACTTCTAATAACATGATTGTAATTTTTTGAAAATACCCAAGTGTCTATGCAGATTGAATTAGAGGAGAAAATGCAAAGACATCTCATATTGAATAAGGTAGTGATGTTTATTATATCCAACCTATAAACATATCACAGCAAATTCTCTGCAAAATAAAAATAAAACCATACTAATCAGTGTTATAGGACCATCCATAAGTGTATAGGCCAAAGATTTTAGGTATGATGAAAGTTTGTGCTAATAAATCACACAACCAGGCTTAGGTTTTATGAGGTCAATCTAGCTTCTATGGGAGAATCAACACTCAGCAGTTGGTGGTGCAATGATTCAAATCTTACAATGAGTTAGGAAACTGAGCAGTTCTCCAGGGAGACTTAATGTTTTCTTGGACTATGGTATCAGTGCTAGAGGTAAAGAGGGTGTAGAACAGGGCTATAATTTAAGAAAAATGTTTCAAGATAATTTAAGATTTGCATTTTTGATAGTTGTATGTGAAGCAGAATAGAAACGTGTTGATTTTGGTGAGTGAAAGCCTTTTCACATGGGTAACTGGGTGGTTAGAATGGCCATTTACTTAAATGGAGAATTATAGAAGAGTCGATTTCACAGAAAAAAAAAGAATCAGGAATATTTTTAACTCATTCTGGAGAGGGTTTTTAGAAATCCTAGTCAAGCTGGGTTTGGTAACACATGCCTATAATCCCAATACTTGGGAGACTGAGGCAGAAAGAATGCAGTTTCACAGCCAGCCTCAGCAACTTGGTAAGGCACTCTGCAACTTACTAGGACCTGACCTTGTTTCAAAAATAAAGAGTAAAATAGGGCTGGCATGTAGCTCAGAAGTAGAATGCCCTGAGGGGGGGTCAATCTCCAGTAGCATAAAAACACAAATCTCAGTCAAATAAACAGTGGATATATAATACATGACAAAGTTGACAGATATTTATTATTATAGCTTTTAAAAGAAATTATCACAAATGTAGATTTAAGGAATAGTTCTAAATATATCTAAGGAAAAGCTGACATTTGTTATAAAGACAGGGAAATGCAATTAAGAGAATATTTTGATGTGCAAGAAGAATTTTTGAAATTCATGTATTCACTTCATAAATGTGGTAACTTTGAACTTTGTACTATAAACTCTTAGTCATTTAAATATGGAAAAATATGAGTTAGACTAAATAAGAACCAACTCTTAGACATAGAAACTAAGGATAAAAGACAGCTATAGGTAAAGGATATAGTTCAGTCACTACCAATCTTAATATCATATACAGAGAAGGTTGTGTACTGGGGTGGAATCCAGAAAAAAACACAGAAAAAGCTGCCTGCACATATGCTTGTATCATATTGAGTGTCACTAAAACATATAATCACAGTGATCAATAAAGGTATATTTTAAAAAGATAAATAGTATGTTTTTTTATGAATTTATGTATGACTTTGAACTGACAGTAGGATATTTCTTCTTCCCTGAATCAGAGGGGAAGGCTTTCCCAAAGAAATATAGAGAAAAAGTTGGGAGTGACCAGTTCCTGAAGGAAGGGAGAAAAGAAGAGAGAGATCCTGGAAAAATGCCAGGCAACAAAACAAGATTGTGTTTATCACTTGCAGCATTAGAAAAGTTTGGGCATAAAGTAGGATTTCTTGATACTGAATAAGATAGAGGTATTTTAGCAGCATGCAATCCATTTTGCTAAAGTGCTCTTCACTTAAGCTAGGTGGTAAAGTGTTGGAAGATAGTTTCACAGTAGAAGGAAATAGGAGAACATTGATAAATGTGGAAAAGAGAAGCAAGTGGAAAGGCCATGGCAGCAATTTCGCCTGAAGTGTAACATGTTCCTTAGTTGCTTATGGGTAAAACTGTAACAGGCATTTTAGTACTCTTTGTAGACTTAAACCCCAAAATATGATGACAAGGGCCCCTTAATATTTCTTTTTTAAAGTGCATTCCCTTGGTCCTTGAAGCCCTGCTATAAAATTACTAATTAATATTTGGCAAGGAATTGGGAAAGGTGTGTAATCCCAGACATGCCATAAAATATCTTGGTTAGAAAGTGAAATCAAGGCTACCGTACACCCATTAAAAAGATTTATAACTGTGTTTTAACTTAGAGTGTAGATGGAAAGAACACCAGACAGCTGTTAAGAGGTTGAAAGTAGAAAATATGCTCTACGATTCATCACAAAAAAGGCACCAGGGATATGGAATTTATTTTAAGTTGCTGGAAGATGTTGAAGAATTATTACAAGCTTGGAACTGTTATTTTGAAATCTTAATGTACATTGTGATTCAAAGGATAAGCTAATAGGATGAAACTCTAAGGAATATTTGCAATGGAGGTGTTTACTTATGAAATAACCATAAAATTATGCTTGGCATTTTACTGTATTACCCTAAGTTAGGAAAGAGAGGAATTTCAATTTTTTTTTTTTCCAAGAAAGAATCACTTGTATCAAAGTCTTAAAAGCAAGACCTGGAATGATGAAACTACTAGAGAAAAACAGGGCAAATGCTCCATAATTTGGGGCTGGGCAAACATATTTTTGTACAGGCAACAAAAGAAAATTGATGAATGGGATTACATCAAGTGAAAAACTACACAGCAATGGAAACAATCAGCAGAGTGAAGAGACGTCCTATATAATTAGAGAAAATATTTGCAAACTATACATCTGACAAAATCTAATATACAGAATAAATCAGGAACTTCAAAATTTCAATAGCCAAAAGACAAAACACAAAACCCTTAAATACGAGCTATGATCCTAAATACATATTTCTCAAAAGAAGATATTAAAAATGGCCAATATGTATAAGAAAAAAATGCTCAGCTCCAAGAGTCAAAAGGGAACTCAAAATTATAACGGAGTAACACCTCAAAATGCAGCTCCAGTAAAAGTGGCTATGATCAAAAAGACAAAAGATTACAAGTGCTAGCCAGAGTGTGGAAAAAAAGGGAACCATTGTACACCTTTGGTGGGAATACAAACTAGTATCATCAAACCATTATGCAAAATAATATAGAGTTTTCTCACAAAAATTAGAACTAGAAGACCATAGGATCCAGGAATCCCTCTTCTGAGCACATATTAGAAGAAAGTGAAATCAGTTTGTGAAAGAGCACTATTCACAGTCATCAAGAAGAGGCAACAACTCAAACATCTATCAGTGAGTGAATGAGCACATATACACCGTAGAGGACTATTCAGACACGAAAAGGAAGCCTGTCCTATCAGGTGTCATGGGCGGAGTTGGAGATCATTATGGTAAGTGACATCAGAAAGACAAGTACTGCGTTATCTCACTTGTATATTGACTATAAAGGCATTGATCTTCTAAATGTGGAAAGCAGAATGGTGTTTACCAGAAGCTCAGGGCAGTAGGAGATAGAAGGAGGGATGGGACAGGCTGATCAGTGGGTAATAAGGTAGAGTTAAAGAGGACCATTCATTGCTCCCAAGGCTGACTACAAACAACAGATGCAATGTGCATTTCAAAATTCTAGATTGTGAATATTTTCAACATAAAGAAATGATACATTTTTATAGGAATATTAAAATTGATTCAAACGCGAGGCAATGTGTTCATGTATTGAAGTATCACATAGGAACCAATAAGTGTGTACAATCTTATGTGTTATGCATGTGCTAACATTAATTTAAATTAAACTAATAATGAAGAAATAGATACTTGATATCAGACCAGACAGGTCCAGACTGAAGTCTCAGTGTGTGATCAAAATGTCACTTTCAACCGCTATGATCACTCATGAATTTGCTTGGTAACAGGAATAAAGATTGATGTTACAAAACAAAGTAAGGAATATATAAGAAAATTTTACTTAGGAACACTTCATCTATGGGAACAATAATGTTGCTATATGTTTAAGTAGAATTAATTTATATGTACCCCTATACACAACAAAGTATATTCTGCTGGGTTTCACACAATGGATTCTCTGTCACCTAAGATATTATACTTCTTCAAAGCTTCAATTACCAAGTTTCAATGATTAGCACTAATTAGATCAAATTGACCTAAAAATAGGTTTTTTAAAGAATATATTGGTGCATTGTAATCATACATCATAATGAAATTCAGAATGATAGAGGCATTTGTGCACACAACACTTGATGACCCTCCCCCAGGTACCACCCCATTTTCCCCCACTCCCTGTTCACGCACTGTTAATATTTAAAGTTCTAGAAAGAGAAAGCAAAACAGTTGCTTTGTGAGGAATTTCCTAGTTCAAGGTCATGAGCTTCTGACTGAAGGAATTCTCACCCAGCTGCTTCAGTTGCTACCAACACCCTCAGTATCTCTATCTCGGCACTGCTGTCAATACTGCTGCTAAGACCGGGTCCTTAGTGTTGTTGTTATTACTAATATTTAATACCAGCAATGAAAAGAGCAAATGTGCATTGCATGCTCACTGGGTCTTAGGCACTGTAATCAACATTGTCAATACATTTACCTATGCACACAAGAGCAAGTAGATATTAGTACTATTCTCACTGTACAAATAAAGGAAATGTGCCCACATAGCTAGTATAGAGCCAGGATCGGAGCCTAAAACTACACTTCTCATCATAAGTTTGAGCTTTCATTCATTGGCTACAGTTAAGAAGAGGCATACTTACTTTTATAATAACAAAAACTGAAGCAGAGGAGGTCACATCCAAGGATTGATAACAAAGCAATTTGAGGCTTTTTCTTTTCAGCAAATGTTGCTGACTTCTTTTGATATAGTTAATATTTATCCAAAAAAAAAAAAAAACACAAACATGAACATCCAAATGTGGTGTTTCACAGCTGAGACTAGAAGATTCCTAGGTTTCAGGTCAGCCTCAGCAACTTAGGAAGACCTTGTTTCAAAATAAAAAATAAAATAGGGCTGGGAGCTTAGCTCAGAGGTAGAATGGCCCTGAGATCAACAATCCCCAGGAAAACATACACACACATACACACACACACACACACACACACACACACGCATATATATTATTTATACTTTCTTTATGTTATAATAACAAGGTCCACTGTGGGTTAATTTAATCAGTATAGAAAGACCCAACTGCAGAACTTTATAAACTTCTTTTAAATAATTCAGCTAATTATACAAATACAAATGGTGTCAAGGCAGATATTCCTGAGCTGTCTCTCTAACTTACAGTTATCCATGATGAAATGATAATAAGGAGATTAGGACAGGCATGATGATCTGGGACTTCTGACACATTTTCACAGGGATTTAGTTAAGACCTTATAATCAAACATATGGGAAATTCTAGAAAATCAAGAGTGAATGGTATTTTTATTATTTTCAAGTGAAAGAATGGCCCAAATAACTCTACAGAGCTTTGTGAGATGCACTTTGAGAGGATTCTAGAGTCACAAATGTTAATTGGTTACTATAAAGGCAACAGAGATTGCTTCTCCTACGAAAGAATATGTCCTTGAAACTGGTCCTTCAAACACCCACTGTAAATTATCTGCAGCTGAAGCCATGCTGTCTTATTTTTTTTTGTCTTTCTTACTCAAGTCAAATCCCTGCAAGTCACATTCTTTCCTCAAGTGCCAGTTATTTGAAACTCAAATGTATTTATGAACACTTGGGAGACTGAAACAGGAGGATCCGGGTTCGCGGCCAGCCTCAGCTACAGAGTGAGGCCTTCCACAACTTAGTGAGACCCTGTTTCAAAATAAAGAATAAAAAATAGGACTGGGGGTATAGCTCAGAGGTAGAATACCCCAGATACCACAAAAATAAATAAATAAATAACTTTCCTTGTTGATATCAGTTCTTTGAGTTAACAATCATTTGCAGAATGTTCTATAGTAGTTTAGTTGTATCCGTCCTTCAAAACAGTCTAAATCTAATTACGTCTATCTAGAATACTCCATTAATGAGATTCAGGTGTAAGTTGAAAAATGCCTAGCCGGGCGTGGTGGCACTCACTTGTAATCCCAGTACTTGAGAGACTGAGACAGGAGGATGCAAGTTTGTGGTTCAATCCTCAGTACCAGAAAAAAAAAAAACAAAAAAGAAAATGCCTTTCACAGAAACCCAGAATGTGAACACAGAGTAGGTACTTAATGAATGTGGAAAGATCGAAATTCACTTTGGCTAGAGACTAACAAGTTATATCTTTAAAACATTTACAATATTCTTCAATACTAATAAAAATGTAGAGGGTCATATAATCCCCTTCCTATTAATGAATACCTTGCATGATCTCCTTTGTAGCAAGTGTGAGTTTGTCCTTAGAAGAAAATGTTTTGTGGAAGTTTCCAGCATGATCAGCAAACAGTCGAGGCCCCTGTGGATGCTTCTTATCTCTTCATCTGACCCCTGCTCAGAGAAGAGAGGCTACCATATTGGATTATAAGCTTTAGAAATTACATAATAAAATGTCTGGATATAAACCTTAGAATACATACTAGAAATTTTACAGAAAGAGGAAAACCAAAGTTTATGTTCTTTGCATCTCTTATTTAATTATATTTTTTAAGTTTTTTATATTTTTAAGTTTTAAGTTATTCGTGGCCAAACTTAATACTAACTACTAATCTATTTTTACATAAGTCATATGCCTTTACCTGAAAAGAATTCAAGAAAACTTTGAGGTCCTATATTTGCTATTTTCCTTTTTACTATTTTTATCTAACTTAATACAATTAACTTCACTATCAAGTTCAGTTAGTGTCTCTACTACATATAAATTATGTTTAATATTTTTATTATATCTGTTAATGAAACCACGTAAAGAGTCAGACCCTGTCTGCACTAGAACTAAACTGTCCAATAATATCCATACATTCATCCAGAAATATTTAAATAGTGTTAAATCTCAATGCTACATTACATTAGAAATATAACTAAGTAATTAATAAAGGCTAGCACTTATACACAATTTTCATATGAATCTCCTAAATTAATGTTACTTAATTTTTTCTCACAATTATCAAATAAAATGAAAAAGATTATTATATAGTAAGACAGACTTAAAAAGCACTAAGTCATTTGTCAATGTTCTCATACTTATTAGAAACTAGTTACTACAATGGTCCACTAGCTAAGTCATAGTTTATCTTTCCAAAAATGTAGATTTAATGGAAAGGTTCCCTGGAATTATTCACATCTTAAAGGGTCTGATTTTAAACCAAGTCAGTAACAACAAAATTAGATATGAGAAAATGTCTTGACCCATGGTGATTTACACGGTCGCTAAACTCTTTCTGATTTATGTTGATAAAAACGTCTTTGGAAAGCACAAGGAAATAAGTCATGAATTGTGAGACTCATAAAAAAATGACCCTCAACAAGGGAAACTGATTATTATTCAAGGTGATAGAACATGACACAGTTTTCAAATATATATGTTGAGACTTGAACATGGAATACTGAATACTCCAATGTTATATGAGCTATCTCTGCTGAAGGTAATCTCTTCAACTAGCATTGTCAAATGAGCTAGGCATGGTGGCACATGCCTGTAATCCCAGTACTTGGGAGACTGAGACAGGAGGATCACAGGTTCGAGGACAGCCTCAGTAAATTATGAAGACCCTGTTTCAAAATAAAACAAAATAATAATAAAAAAAGGTCGAGGATCTAGCTTGGAGGTACCATGCCTCTGAGTTCAATATCAAATACAAAATAATTTAAATGAAAATTCTATAAATAATATAATGTAACCTTCAAAATATACTGATAGCCAGGCATGGTGACTCATACTTGTAATCGCAGCATTTGGGAGGCTGAGACCAGAGGATTCTGGTTCATGGCAAGCCTCAGCTACCTAGTGAGGCACTCTGCAACTTAGTAAGACCTTGTTTCATAAAAAAAAGAATAAAAAAAAAGGGCTGGGGGTGTAGCTCGGAGGCAGCATGTCCTTGAGTTCAATCTCCAGTACCGAAAAAAAAAATACAGATTATTTTTTTTATATACTTATTTATTTGGGAGGGCACTCTCTCTGTGGCCCAGGTCACTGAAACTCCTGGGCTCTCCCAGGATCCTCTTGCAGCAGCTCCCAAGTACCTGAGATTCCAGGTGTGTACTACCACATCTGGTTATTCATTTTTATATTGCTGTTACCTGCTTTGTAAAGCCTGAAGCTTGGTTTGGGTTTTGTTTCAGTTCTTAGAGGAACCAGGACTGTAATTGGTTGGCACTGAATACTTCCTTAGGTAATGAGATTTCATTGGTTTTAGTAGGTTGGTTGAGCAAATTGTGTAGTGCTGATTTCATAGCTTCCGTTTTATATTGACAAGTTTGATATGAGCCTGTAACACTTTAGGACAGGAAGGTTAAACAAGGTTTTGAAGGGACCAAAGACAATGCATTTACAAGATGGGTGAGAAAGAATTAAGAGAAAGTCTGCAAAATTAAAAATCATATGAGGTATAGGGACTTAAAAGGAACCTGTGTAAGTGAAGGGCCCTGAAGCTTAAGCTTCATAAATGTCCCAGAAAAAGCCAGGCATGATGGCACACACCTGTAATCCCAGCACAGGGAGGCTAAGACAGGAAGATTGCAGATTCAAGGCCAGCCTCAGCAACTCAGAGAAGCTTTCAGCAATTTAGTGAGACCCTGTTTTAACATGAAATATAAAAAGAGGCTGAAGGTGTAGCTCAGAGGTAGGACATCCCTAAGTTCCACCTCTAATACCAAAAAAGAAAAAGATAAATAAATGTTCTGGTAAATTGTTCTCTCTATGTGCACATGTGTGTGCACAGACACACACACACACACACACACATACATACACACACATCATGTTAGTAATAATGGACTTTGTCTATAAGGGGTATAGTTGCTTTCATAATATGTGAAGGAATCTTAGCCCACATCTTTTAAAAATTTACCTTTCCTAGTCAGTTATTTTACACATTTACTTATTTACCTGATAGCATTTTACATAACCAACATCTACTATGCATAGCATTTTAAAAGTATTTTTATATTCATTAGCTGTATTATGGAACTGTTCTATCTCATATAACAAAAAGGGAACAGGTAAAGTTAATTATAAATTAAAATAAGAAGAAAGGAGAATTCAGAAAAGGGCATCTAGGATTTGATGTAATTTAAAACCAAATCAAAGATAAAGCATGTTATTTAAATTTAAGTTTAATAAATAATCTTTTGATTTTTTTGTAATATACAAGGAGATTTTATTATTAATCCAGGTCAGGGTTGAGTCTAACCCAGATTAGGGTTTCACCTAAGTATAGCGGTGTCATGGCCGCGGAACCAGAACCTGGGTTCATTCAGCCTTATATAGAGGTGTACAGAGGTGGGGAATCGCACGTGGGAGAGGTAACACAGAGAAGGCATGGGGATTGGTTGAGCCCTATTACCGGTAGGGAGGGGGCTGTTCCAGAAGGAAGGTGACTGTCCTGTTTCCGGAAGGGAGAGGGCTGTCCTGTTGTGTGAAGGGAGGGGACTGTCTACGCCTACATTCCCCCCTTTTTCTTTTGTTTATATGAGGAATCCTCCTCAGATACTATATCAGGGTTGGGCAAGGTTTGATACTGTTGTCCGAGGACGGTGAGTTGCTCTGTAGCATGCAAGACCCAAATGTGAGTATGAGTGTGAGAATAATCAGTGGCGCTAATACCAAAGTCCACAAAGACGACGTGGACGAAGTGCAGTACAATTTCCTAGCTGTCAGGGTCAGCTTCAAGGGGTCGTCAGGGTTGGCGGTCACTGCCCACACCCTTTGGATTCTCACTGGCCTTCCAGATCTGGGAGTGATGTATTCAGAGTCCTAGGCCGTCCACTTTGAGGGCAGTCGGGGTGACAAGGACAACCAGGCAAGGCCCTTTCCATCTCGCCTCTAACATCTTACAGTGATGCCGCTTGACCCAGACCCAGTCTCCGGGTTCTACATCCTGTGGTCCGCTGTAAGGAATTTAGAATCAGCTTTTGAGGCAGGATGGGGGCAGAGAACCAAATATGATTTCAAAAAGTGTTAAATTAAGCATGTAGGGTGTATTTCTGGCCCTGTATAAAGCACAGGGAAGGAGCGTGACCCAGTCTCCACCAATTTCTATTGCCAATTTAGTTAAATTCTCCTTTAAGGTTCTATTCACCCTTTCTACGTGACCAGAACTCGGGGTTGTATTCACAATGCAATTTCCAGTTAGTCCCCAGAGCTTGGGAAAGCCCTTGTATAATTTTACTTACAAAGGAGGGTCCTTTGTCTGACCCTATAGCAATAGGAACTCCATATCTAGGTATTACTTCTTCTAACAATTTCTTTGCTACTATAATAGCCATCTCCCTCTTAGTAGGGAAGGCCTCCACCCACCCCAGAAAGGTATTCACCATAACTAGTAAATACTTATATCCATACTTGCCTGGCTTTACTTCTGTATAATCTGTTTCCCAGAACTGTCCCAGCCTCCACCCTCTCTCCCTTGTACCTTTGCGTTGGTTAGATTTTTTCCCCTGGACCCATGACCTAGCAGGCAGCAGTCCTCAATTATCTTCTGGACCCGGCACTGGAATCTTTAGAACAGTCGCCTTCCTTGCCTCCATGAGCCATCTGAGACCCCTTTTAGTTTATAACCCAGGTAGGTAACTTCTTCCTGGCATATTTGGGCCTTCTTTGCACTAGCCCAGTATCCTAGCCATCTTTGGGCACTCTCAGGCCCAGTGTCCTTTCTCTCTCCAATATACACACTGGTTCTTTTCTAACTGGCACAGTCTTCTGTTGTCCTGCCAGGCCCTGCTCTGCCTGCCTCTCTTGTCCCTGTCCCCCCTTTGCCCTGCGAAAAATATCCTAGCCAATTCCCTATCTTCCAGTCTCATGTGCTCCTGTCTCTTTGGCAAGGGATATAAGTCCTAATGAAAAAGTAGACTTTTTAAGGTTAAAAGTGAAGGAAGGAAGGGTGGAAGGGAATCACTGGAAGAGAAAGTGGTGTGACTTGAGGTCAAAACAACTTCTGACTTGCAAACACTGAAGCGAGGTCCACAGACTCTCCTACTGACACCACACGTATATTAACGCTGTAGATGATGGCAACTCAAAATATCACCCTATCTTAAAACACTCACCAACATTGGTTGGCTTTATTCCTTTGAAAAGAAAAGCTACTGTGATGTGCAAAACGGAAAAGTATATCTTCTTGTTTTATTATTGTCAAAATTAATTTTTATTAATTTGAAAATGTTTCTTAGAGCTGTTGATTAATTGTCCTCCTCTATAAGTTATATTCTCCATATTCTTTCTCTAGAAGGTGTAAGATATTTCCCCAATGATTTGTTAAAATAAGACATGATCATATGATTTGACACTAAAAGTCTCATAACTGCATTTATTTTTCTTGTTTAAATAATTTAAATATTTTATTTGAAGTACTTTATAGAACATAGTTTATAATTTCATGAAGACACATCTCAGGGTTTTTTCTATAGTGTGCAGTTGGATATAATGCTTAAAGAGGCATTTCTCTTTCTAGTATGCAAATATTTGTAAATGTTTCATTAAATATCTTTATAAAATATGTTTTATTTGATACGTATATTCTTTGCTTATCAGCGGTTGAATTAAGGTTACAATTTTGCTTTTTCAAAAATATTTATTCAGTCTCTAAAATTTGATCATGTTGTATTCAGATATAATCTGCATATTCATACTCACACAATTATTTCAGCTTATAATAATCCATTTATCAATAGATCTTTTTCCTAACTTCTATTAGCATATTATATAGTTTTACACTCAATAGTAAGTGACAACCCCACATAAACACCCACATGCACTGTTTTATCTATTTTTTTTAATGTGTCATTCTTGATTATATATTCTTTTCTTTTTATTATGAATAGAAAAGCAGAAATATGGCACTTGAAAGCTGAGATTTCTATAAAGCACGACTAAATTGATAAGTTCAGGTTGAACCTATGTTGTGTAGAGCCTTATAAGTTAATTGAGTTGTGTTACAATGCACTGTTTTTCATGTAACCAAACTCTTTTAAAAGGGTTACTTTCAAGAACTAATCTACCCTCACAAAAGAGGGTGTCCACAAGGACGAGGACATGCATAATGGATTCTTTGAAAGAAAATATCAAATCTGGGATTCAAGTCTGTCATTTGCCTAAAGAAGTATTCATTCTCACCTTTGGAATCAGATAAGGGTCACTATTCGTAGGAAACCATGAATTTCAAATAACCTGTTTTTATTTCCTGAAATTCACACCCGTATGTGTGCTCCACGATATTCAGGAAACTAGGTCAATTCCACTGGGCCCTGGAGTGGCAATTCTCACAAATTCATAACTCCAAGTGAACCTTAGAATGCAGAGGTCAAGCTCTAGTGAGAATCCTGTTGAGATTTTGATTAAAATCGCGTTAAATTAAGAAGATGTAAAATATTTATAAGATACTCTTTCTTTCCATTTTTAAATTGGCTTTTATGTTCTCTATTGAAGGGAGGTTGTATTATTTATATAGATCTATCTTCTCATTTCTTATAAAAGTTTTTAAAAATAATTAAAATTTTTGCTGTATAATAAAACATGGCATTTTTCTCTGTGAGAAAATTTATTTGTATAAAAGTATACTTAAATGTCTCCATTCATAAAATTTATTTTACAGTTTATATGCATATACTATTTATATATTTGCATATATACATTTATAAAACAACTATCTCGACTTTAATATTTTCAGGTTTACAAATATTATTCAAAATTTATGCTGGTGTTGATCTCATAGGCAATTTTTCTACTTTGGGATTAGATTTGCATTTGTGTATTTTCTTACTTGTCTTGCACTACCAGAGTAATAGCAAGTGACATTGTGGCTCTTGGGGAAATGTGAAATATTATATGTGTTGGAGAGGTGACTTTCCAAGGACCCAGGGCATCCCTGAAAACCTGTACACCAAGATTGCAAGCCTTGATCATTTTTATTTAACCCGGGCCACTTTTCAGGGTTGCATTTGCAATAAACAACTTTGAGAGGAGAGATAACGTCACCTTCTGGAACCAAGAACAAACTTCGTTTATTTGCTCTGAAAGTGGTAAATTGTGATTCAAAGAAACAGAATGTGCAAGATCCACCCCACTTTCCAATCCCTTTATTATCCTCAAGGACATGTAAAAAAATGCACATGTGGCTGGTCATGCTTCTTGCTTTGTAATCCTTTGACTCTAATCTCAGAAGTCGGTCTTAAAAGGATTCCTGGACCTAAAAGTTTTAATGATGGAATTAGGATGTTAACAGAGATAAAACTTTACTTCAGAGGCTGGTCAAGGATGCTACAAATAAGGTTTGAGGATAGGAGCACATTCCTAAGAAGAGTGTGGCAAAAGTTCCTGCTTATGTAATGGACTAAGTATGAGGGTCTCACCTATGAATGAAGCTGAACAATGAGAGGTAAAATTGAAGCAAACCCAGGAATAGTGCTTTGATTTGTGTTTATTCTCCTCTGGGTGGGAGAAGGAAGGGGTTTTACAATGATAATGGGCTCAGCAAGTCCCATAACCACAGCTGCATAGCAGTGTTATTGTGACATGGAGTTCCCAATTTACAATTTCACCTTCCCCATTCATAGACATTTTAATTCTTGACACACCAAGACTGTGAGCCATATTAAACCTTTCTTCTTTATAAGTTTACAGGTTATTTTGTTGCAGCAGTAGAAAGCTGACATTCACAGGCTGTCAAAGTAGATGAGGGAATGACATAATAATGTGAAAATTTAAGTTTTTTCACAAACAAATAGAACCAAGTGTGGAGAGTTAAAAAACCTGACATGATCCCAGATAGTCTCTGCGTGACTTTGGTAGGTCAAGGACTTAAGCCCTGACAACTCTTTACATGGGACATTTCTAAGGCTGTGTTTTCATCAGCCAACTCTAATGTATAAAGCAATATCCACCTGTAGGACAAAGAGCAGCCCTGCTTGCTGTTTGAATGAAAGAAGAGGATTGCCCAAGATCAGTATCTATCTGCTATAATTATATATATTATCCACACCCTGGGCAGTAGCCATCTGTTCATTGCCATATTGCCCCTGGGGACTTGGACACATGGAAACTAGTAAACAAGTTATGTTTATGTTATTTCATAACAAAATAAATGAAAAACAAATGGATAATACAATCTATTGTCTTTTGCCCAGAAGTCTCATGTTTTCCGCTATATCTTTGATACAGTAATGGCATTCAACTACATTCAACTAGGTAAAATCATTTCCCAGAAACAATTGTTAACTGTCTTAGAAATTCATAGTGTACATTCCTGATTCTTATTTCCAAGAAGTCTAGTCAAGAAAGTTTTCTAGATATTTTAGACCATATTCTCAAAACCACACATAGAACATCTCTCCCACAAATTCATTGTATTACACTGCTATCAGATTTTATTTTTATGCACTATTTTTTTTTTTTTGGTATAGGAAAAGAACCCAGGGACATTGTACCTCTGAACCTCTGAGCTACATCTATAGTCATTTTTATTTTATTTTAGAACAAGGTCTCACTAAGTTGCTGAGGGTCTCACTAAGATATCTTGAACCTATAATCCTCTTGTCTCAGCCTCCCAATTACTGGGATTACAAGTGTGTGCCACTATGCCCAGTTTTTCATGCACTTTTAAGTATTTGATACATTTTTATTATTAATCTTTACTTATTCCACTAATGCAAATTGAAGATTATATAGTTTGATGATCTTTTCACCTCAGTAAAAGAGTTTATCCATGAAGTCAATAATATGAATATCTCTTACCAATTGCTATCTCCCCTGCTGAGTGATTAAATTTACAGATACAGTGACCACATCAAAGAAATAGATACAGCTTTACAAACGATCCAGGCCACCTAGTGAAGCACGTAGGTCTTTACCCAGTGAAGAAGAAAAAAAAATACACTGCATTCTCTCTATTGTGGAAGGTGAAATTATTTGTGTAAACAGGGAGGATGGCGTGATTTTGAAGGAATCCAGTATTATTTTGTTTTGTTTTGTTTTTGCGGTACTGGGGATGGGACCTGGGGGCATTCTACCTCCGAGCTGCAGCCCCAGCCCTATTTTTTTATTCGTTATTTTGAAACGGGGTCTCACTAAGTTGCAGAGTGCCTCACTAAGCAGCTGAGGCTGGCCTCGAACCCGCATCCTCCAGTCTCGGCCTCCCAAATGCTGGGATTACAAGTGTGCGCCACCATGCCCAGCTTTCTGAAATCCAGTTTTTAACTTACTGGTATTTCAAATGTATCAGTTACACCGTGTCACACAGTGCTATAGAACAAAATGCACTGTAGGTTAGTGACTCCAAATAGCAACTTTTGATTTTTATAGATGGGGGCTATAGGGTCTCAGATAGGCTCAGCTAATTTAGATGTGTTTGCTGGCGAATCTGAGAGTTGGAGGGGCCGTCAGCCTACTTTGAGCATGAACTGGAGTGCTAAGATCCCCATATCACCTATCCTTCTCTGTACCCAACAGGACAGCTGGACCTTGTCTTTCTGGTGACAATTTCAGGGTCCAGAATAAGCAAGCACAGTGACACCAGTGTTTTGAAAGACTCTGCTTCTCTATCACATTGGCCAATAGCCAAACCAAACCATGCCAAAGCCAGATTTGAACTAAGGAAATCAAAGACACATGACAAAGATATAAAAAGCATGTGTTAAAAATTAAAGTCATTTTCCAACTCCATTCACTAGATAAAATTGCTTTTTTCCATGATATTTTTTCTTCCAGTTGGCCAACAGAGATAAGTCTTACTATTCCTTTTATATAACTTATTTTCCAGAAACTATTGGTATTACAGGACTATACATGTTTCCATGGATGACTTGATTATTATGTCAACTAGGATGCAATGTCTTCGTACGCTGAAGTTGGGTTCTCCAAGATCTCTTTTCCAAAAGTCTCAGACATACATACATTATTTATGTTCTTTTTCCCTTAGTTATAATGCATGGATCTGAGAAAAAAAAGTGTGAAAATTAGAGTGCACCTAATGTATTAGTTTGACATGGTTGCTATGACAAATTACCAAAACCATGATGGTTTAAAACAATGGAAATTATTTCTCTCCCAATACTAGAGTCTGAAAGTCCACAGTTAGTATCACTGGGCTAAAATCCTGGTGACAGCTTGGCTACAATCCCTCCAGACAACAGAGGACAGGATTTCTACCCTGATTCTTTTAGCTTTAGGTATTCCTTTGCTGGTAGCTGTATCACCTGAATCTTCAACACTATCGTTTTCAAATATGTTTCTGTCCCACCTTCCTATTGTCTTTTCTTCTCTGCAGAGGTCAAAGAGTGAGAATAAATCACATGCTCAAGTTTGTCTTTGTTGTAGTAATGTTCTGCATGACTTACAAAAGCCTGTTTGATGCCATCTCTACCTCTTACCCTCTTGGTCACCATCTCCAGCTTGTAGCCTGACAGTATTTCTAGTTCATAAAAATCATCTTTTTAGCTTAAATGTTTTTCTTCCTTTGTTTGAAAAATACATTTTTCTGTTTCAATCATTTAATACAGCAACATAAAATAATACCTATCCTGGAGGAGCACAAACAAGTTTCTGCATTTTGCTTCCTCTTATTTAATTTGTTTCAGTGCATATGAATACAGTGCATGTCCTGTATTCAAATTAGAAAATATTCCCAATTAGCTATGGTGTCTACATCATCCTGCTTTGCAATGCATAAAATAAGAAGATTAGTAAGATATGGGACTGCTATTCAAGGAAACTCTAATCCAATATTTGGAATTAAATAAAAAACAAATTAATGTAATGCAGGGGAGAATCATATGAGAGTTCCAAGCAAAATGTAAAAGACTGAAATAGAAGGGGGGTCTTTGTGATACTATCACCAACGATCTTTCTAGAAAGGACATTCATTCTCATAGGAAGGGTAATAGGTTTCAGAGAAATGAAACATGTACAAAGGCAAAATCTTGGCAATAATAAGACAAAAAAATAAATATCAGGAAAATAAGTGATTGGCACCCTGGGCAGCGTCATTGTTTGACAGCATGTGTGGTAATGGGAATAACGATTATGAACACAAAACCTCATTTGATCAGGGAAGGGAGGGTATAAGATGACACTAAGATTATTGGAATTTATGTTTGTGAAGCTGGTAAGTGTGCACTTCCATTTAGGAATATTAATACTCAGGACTTGGAAGTAAATATTTTGTTGTTTAGTTTTTCTCCAGAACCTTTATTGTACATGCAATATAAAAATATAACTTAACTAAACATTTTACATAAATGCTATTATTTACTATTTACAGTAACCCTCGAAATTCTACTATGGTTCATAAAGTACACACCAGTAAATGAGGTTTAGAAAGTTTCCATGGCTCTTAAGTGACAAGGTGCTGACTAGTAGAAATGTGCTCCAAGTCCACAGAGCTCCCATTGCAAAGCTGTCCTGTCCCCAGATACCCCAGGAGAGGACCATTCATGGATATTCAAAGGTAGAGTTACATCAGGTGAGGTGGAACATGCCTGTAATCCCAGTACCTGGGAGACTGGGACAGGAGGGTCACAATCAAGGACAGCTTCAGCAATTTAGTGAGAGCCTGCTTCAAAGTTAAAATAGAGTTGGGAATATAGCTCAGAGATAGAACAGCCTTGAATTCAATCTCTAATAACACACACACACACACACACACACACACACACACACACACACAAACACATTACAGTTACATATCTCACAGTTATGCATTTTATTATTTATTGTACTCTATTGTCCATCTTGGTGTAATGAGAATCCTAGTCTTTGGAATTAAATTTAAGTAGAATGATAAGTGGACTCTTGGTGAAAAAATTTCTAGTGAATTATGAGTCAAAACTATTCTTGAGTCTTATTAACATGGATATAAGTAGAATAATAATGGAATGATAATAGAAACCACATTTTTGTAATTGAGATAATCCATTTTCTTTAGTACCCCAGGTTAATTTGTAAAATTAGTATGCAGTGATAAATGAATGGAAAGCTACTGTGCTTGTACGTGAAGTTTAATTTGCTGAAAGAGTGTTCAGTTTAAAGATTATGCTTGGAATTGGCTTTAGTTTTTTTTTCTTTGCTGATATGCAGATTATAAAATAAAATCATGATTAAAACACTTTTCTATGTGATTACAATCATCTTATATTATATTATATACTTTGGTTATATTTTGCACTTTGGGTTTTAGGTGTAATATTTCTTATAGTATAGATTATACTTTATTAAACTACCTGTTCCACTAGTTTGCATGTCTTATATTTAAGTATTATGACATTTTAATCTAAGTAAAATAATTCACTTCATATTATATTGATTTTAATTATAAGTATTTTTTATTCATGACCAAATACCTGTCACATTGTTGGTGTACAAATATAGGCATTGAATTAATGGGTGGAAATAAAAAATGCAGGTTTAATTCTAGACATCAAGGCACTTTGTGAAAAATAGTACTGTTATTACTGTATTATCATATTTATTATTTTATAATAAATCCAGAGCACAGTCAAATGTCTGTAAATATATCACTACTGAGCTGCTAAAGTAGCTTTTTCTATGTCTCTATACTCATTGACAAATATTCTAATTTTTATAACTTATATGTATTTCATAAATGGATAATTATGCTCATATTTTGAAAAGTAGCATACTAAAACCTTTATATCTCTTGCATCCTACTCTGTACCCTTGAATTTCATAGGAATTCTGTATTTATTGTGACAATAAAATAGTTTTTAAAGAATGGTATTATCCTTAATCAAATTTATCCACAACTGTACCATTTTTATAGGATGAATATTTGATCATTATTTTTACCAATAAGATGAATTCCTTTATGTATAATAAATATGATTAGACAACATGCAAACTATATGAGAATTTAACTTATTATAAGATATTAATTAAATATTGTGAATATTTAGAGTTTTATATATAACCAAACTACTAAAGTCCTTTTTAAACTTTTTTATTTTTTTTTTACTTTTTAAGAGCTTCTTATAACTACAACTTGAGTTCAAAATTTAGACTAATAATTTGCATTGAAAGAAGAAAGATTTAGAATATTTACTTAATATTCTGTAATTTTTGGTACAGATTATATATTCTCAGAAGCAAAATCCTACAGAATTATTAGTGTACAATTATTAGTGTACAATTTCAATTTATAAATTATGCATTGAAACAGTTTGCAGATTATGCATTGAAACATTCCTGTGTTCATTGATTCAGCAAACATTTAGAAACAGTAAAATAGAAAAGTGATACTTCCTGTGTTTAGCAAGATCTCCATAGTCACACAGCAAGAATGCTCTTCATGATAATGTAATTTAGTTGGTGCAAATATAAATAAATCTTAAATTGCTACAGGAGCAAAAAAAAAAAGAATGAATTAGCAATCTTACTTAGGGGGAATATGGAGGACAAAGCAAAACAATTCTCTGAAGAAGGTGGAATTTTAGGAGCCAACATTAAAGATATTAGGGACATTTCTGTGGGCTAGGAAAGAAAATGACTTTAGACACCAAATTAAGAAGATCCATTTTTGGCTGAGGATATAGTTCAGAGCATTTGCCTAGCATGTGGGAAGCCCTGGGTTCCCTCTCTAGTTTTTCCTCCTCCTCCTCCTC
>PVLC010005009.1:10449-79998 GCA_004027655.1 Graphiurus murinus | reverse complement strand
TTCCAAAGTGGTTGCACTAATTTGCAATCCCACCAACAATGTATTAGGGTTCCCACTTCTCCACACCCTCGCCAGCATTTGTTGTTGTTTGTGTTCTTGATAGTTGCCATTCTGATTGGAGTTAGGTGAAATCTCAAGGTAGTCTTGATTTGCATCTCTCTGACTGCTAATGATGTGGAACATTTCCTCATACATTTATATGGTTTTGTTTTTGATACTGGGGACTGAACCTAGGGGAATTCTACCTTGGAGCTATACCCTCAGACCTTTTTATTTTGAAACAGGGACTTGCTAAGTTGCTGAGGGTCTAGCCTTGAACCTGAACTGAGGCTGGCCTTGAACCTGCAATCCTCTTGCCTCAGCCTCCTTAGTACTGGGATTACAGGTGTGTGCCGCATGCCCAGCTCTAGGAGAAATTCTTACAGTCTTATTTTATCAAATGATATTCTTGTGAGTAAGATTTGTTAAGCTCCTTCCCTTTGTCTCAAGTCCCCTCTGCTGAGTTCCCCATCACTCTGTAAAGAAGCAATAATCCATGAAGATATTTATTGAACATCTATAGTGTGTAAAGTGTTGGAACAATTATGACAAATAGAATATAGTCTTTCCTTAAGGAGATGATATCCCCTGATAAAGATGACCTTTTAGAGAGGAAAACAAAATTATATACACATACAACATAATATAAGACTAATTAAAATATGTGCAATGCAGAATATGACAGTTCTCAAAATATGTTTTTTCTCAAGGTCCACGATCCTACCCCATGCCAGTTGAATCTATCAGATTGCAGGGGAACTCCATCTGTTCAAGAAGCCAGTTTTGTGATCCATTCATCTGTTGATGGACACTTGGGTTGATTCCATAATTTGGCAATTGTGAATTGTGCTGCTATGAACATCAAAGCTATGGGAAATACAGGCAATGGAATTCTACTTAGAAATAAAGTAGAATAAAATAATGTCATGCAAGAAAATGGAAGGACCTGGAGAACATTATGTTAAGGAGATTAGCCAGTTCCAGAAAGTAAAGGGACATATGTTTTCTTTAATATGTGCAAGATAGGGAGTAACTGGGATACCAGAGGGACTCCAGATAATGGAGGAGAAATCTCAGTGGAGCCAGGGAAGTGGTCTAAGAGAAGGGGAGGGGGAAGACTGAGGTTCATTATTGGAAATACTAACATGGACTGTATGTACATATGTGAAAATCCTAATATCAGTCTCAGTCCTCTGTATGGGAAGGGGAAAGATGGGTAGGAGGGGCCGGAGGTGGGAGGACAGATCCAAGTGCTGTGTGTATATTTGTCAATGTCAACATGATTTACATTATGATGTGAGACAATAATGCACCAATAAAAGCACATTAAAAAAATAGTGCTGGGGATGTAGCTCAGGGGTAGAATACCCCTGGGTTCAATCCCCAGTACCATACACACACACACACACACACACACACACACACACACACACACACACACAGCCAGTTTAGTTTATTTAGCTGGTAGCTGGGAAGCCTAAGAGCAGAGGAATGGCAAGATTGAGGGCTGAGTCAGGGACTACGAGCTGATATTATCCCTTCTCTAAAGAGAGTATTGTGTTGGCCCCAGAGTTGGCTTCTGAGTCTAACTGGCCAGGTCCTTTTAAGCTTTATGGAAGTATAGAAAAAATGAAAGTCACAACATGAAATACTCATGCCTTCCCATCATATTGAAAAAAAAATTCTTCATACCATTCCCTCTTTTTTTTCTCTCTGTAAAAAAAAAAAAAAGTATTTGATGATACTGGTTGAAGAATGGTGTAAGACTTTTTTCAGGGCCATCTTGATATGTGTAGAAACTATTGCAAAGGGTTTTTTGCAGTAGAAGAGAGAGATTGGGCTCAACTCCTACTATATCATGGAAAACTGGGAATTGATAGCCAAGGAGCAGAATGGGGATCAGTGGATGAAAAATTATTAAGAGGAAGCATTGGAGGAAAGGGGAGATTTTGGTTAAACTGATTTAACTGGAATGTTACTAAAGATAGGCCAGGTGATCAAACATTACCTGGGGGTTGTTGGAGGGTGAGAAACCAAATTACAAATGGAAAATGATCAGATATTGAGCATGGGGCAGGAGCGGGGGAAGGGCAGTTCTTGTTAAACTGACTTAGCAGGTTCTTTGCTAAAACTAGATTTTACAAGGAAAATGAGCCTAGGAGAAGGTTCAAGAGCCTGACTAAAGTTTGATCAAGCAAAGAAATTTTATCTTATTATTTTGATTAAAACTGAATGGGTTAGCCTTAAAGTTTTGCAAAAGAGATTTAAGAAGAAACTGAATGAAAACTCGAATGAAGATTATTTTGAAAAAGTGCTGATTCCTGAAGCTTGGGTCCTGAATTCTCAGGGAAGCATTTGAGAATAATTAGCAGTATTTTAGTTACTTAAGAGATGCCTGCCACAGGGTGCATCAACACAAAAGTGTGTGGAATGCCTGGATCCTCCCTGCCCTGGGAAGAGTTGACACAGGGAGAAGATTTTGCACACAGGAGGAACTCAAACTTGGCACCAATGTTTGGCACCACATTCTCCTCATGTCATCAACCCGCCTTTGGCATGTCATCTGTCTAACTGTCATCTACTGAAATATCTCAGGTGCACTGGTGCATGATTGCAATCCCTGTACTTGGGAGACTGAGACAGGAGGGTTTCAGATTTGAGCCCAGCCTCAGCAATTGAGTGAGACCCTGTTTAAAAAAAAATAATAATAGGGCTGGAGTCATAGCATGGAGAGAAAATATTCCTGGGTTCAATCCCATATATATATATATATAATGTATATTATATAGTTATATATAATTATATGTGATATATAATATATAATTATATAATATATAATATACATTATATTATATATAATATAATTAATATATAATATTATAATATATATAATCTCCACTTGTTTCAGAGTTGGGAAATAACACAAAGGTAAGATATAATATTAAAATACCATAGGTAAGATATAATATTAAAATACAATAGAAATATATTTCTGTTAGAGGATTTCAATAAATAGTAACCAAAAAGGCTTTCTTTTCCTGTAGTTACTTTCTCCTCCTCTGGGATTAATAAGGTCAAACGAAAAGAGATTTTCTGAAATGGGGACTTGCAAAACTCTCCAGAATCTCTAGGGAAGAGGAATGACTCATTCAGAGATACTAGGAGAGGGAAAGTGGCTTCAGAAAGCCCTTGGTCCACTCGTATGTGTACAGGAGAATTGGTTCCAGCTGTCTTAGTAAGAGGCACTACAGATAAATGAATCAGAAAAAACACAATCAGCTAGGGGCCAGGCACTGCTTCTATGCTTATTGTATACCCAAAAGAAAGTAGGAGAAATTACAATAAAAAAATATTTGGATGGTAGAGTTCCCAGAGTTGTGATTATGTCATTTCAATTCAGTGAATATTTATTGGATGTGTATCTGTGTCCACCCTGTCCTTGGAACCATACTGTGGAGGGAAAAAAACTCTGAGGTGGGATTCTTACTTGTTTTCTTCAGTCAGAGCTGAAATATGATTCATGTGTAGAATTAAAAATGTACTGCGTTTGGGGGATAAATTTAAAAAACACTCTGTACAACATTATGATCATAAAATTATTCACAGATAATGTCAACATTTTTGAGAAGCCAGCGCTTATTTAGTGGTAAACAGAATATATCTAACTAAGTCCCTCAAACTCCACCTTTGGTAGGTTGTGTAATTTTTCTCCTTGTTCTTTCTCAAATAACAACTGAAATTTAGGGATGGGTGTGGAACTGGGGTAGCTACATGGCACATACTAGAGAGAGGAACCGTTTCCAAATCTAGATCTGCTTACTGAATATCCGGCTTTTAACGAGAGTATTTAATCCAAAGTGAAATTGGTGTGTTTCACAGATGTATTTGTCCCTCTATAATTAAAAGATCAGCCCTGTGGAGTTCTTTTCTTTAAAGATTATTCTATAATGTGAATAAACCATTCTCTGAAATGACAGCTTCTCTCTTCTGAAACCTTTCATCTCTTCCTCAGCTGACTGAAAGGGCTCCTCATGGTCTTTTTCAGCTGCTTATAAGGAATATAAAGCAAACCAGTGCAGCAGAAAGAGATGAATAAAGATTCCTTTGTTCCTGATCACGTGCCTAAAGAGAGGACGCCCCTGGCCTGGAGGCGCTCTCTTGAGTGGGTTCAGGCTCTTCTCCCTTCCCATAGCAGCAGTCTGGCAATTCTCTCACAGGACTGCATGAAAAAGCAGCACTGTTCCCTTGGGGGTGAGCCCTCTCCACCACAGGCACTGTTGCCTGCCACCTACAATCCCCTTTACCCAGACAATAGAGAGAAACTGCTAGCACCCAGAGAGTGTTTATTCCCTCTGCCTCCTAGAACCTTATTTCAAAGAAGGTAACAGGGATTGCCTGGTATATGAAGGTTCAAAACATTGGAATGTGCTTGTGAAATGATTTGACTGCCGTGGATGAATGGAATGGCTTTATTTGGGGTTGGTGCAAAGGAAAAGATCAACGCATTTGTCAAGGAGGGAAAGAGGCAGAGGGAAAGACAGATTTTCACACATGACTGCAGTTTGCACATCACATCTGAGTACCTGTCCAAATGATGAGATATGTTTGTTTTCATTCCCTAAGCTCATAAAATGCCCTGGAAAAATAGGATCTTTGGAATCTTTAATTTCCCATAATCTTAAAATTCTATCTCTGCAATTTCTTACTTTTCCCTTGTCTCAGAACTCTTCATAATCTAGCTTTCTGGTAGACTCTCCGTTTTTTTTTAATGGTTTATTATTGTTTGTAGTTTTAGGCTCTACAGTTAATCCTTGCTCAAGAAATGTTTTCTGAAAAAAAAGAAATAAATGGGCAAATGAAAATGTTAAAATGTTAAGCTTTTGGGTGAAAATTTGATAAGACTTTCTCCCTAGGAATATCCCAGTCTTGGTTCCAGGCTCAAATATAATCACCCTTCATTTTCTGAGAGGATTTGTTTCAGGACAACCCTCTAGCCCCACCTTGCAGATGTGAAAATCCTTAGGTGTCCAAGTATCTTCTATAAAATGACATAGTATTCACATATAACGTATGCATATCCTTCCAATACTTTAAATAATTTCTAGATTACTTTTAATATATACAAATGCAAATGCTATTCTTGCTATATTGTATTATTTAGGGAACAAACACAGATACATTTTTTTTCAAATATTTTCAGTCTGTGGTTGCTTGTACCCACAGATGTGGAACCAATAGATATGGAGGGCTGACTGTAGTAGGCTTCTCTGAAAGGGGGGGCTGTTTTCTCTTGGGTCATTACTGAACTGGACTACATGGAACATAAGCTTTGAGGAGATAGGCAGTGCAGTGGCCACTAGGTGAGGTTAGGGGGAAGATGGCCAGAGTAAATTTGGCTCTGCTCTTCCTCAGGAAAATCTTTAGCTACTTAGCTACCTACCTGAGATTCATTAAGTTGTTCATGATTCTTTGAGTGTAGAGAAGAATGTAACAGGAAACGCTGAAGATCTACAGTAGCCTTCCACAGTGGGTGATACTGCACCATGGAAGGTAATGGAATGAAATACAGATACATACAAGGATGCAAATTTGCCACTGAATTTTCCTGCTTATTTGCTTAATTAAAGAAGGTAGATTGCTGAGTAATATTTTTTTTTCTGGTAAGAGGGATGGTAATCCAATTAGAAAAGACTATGCTTCTCTCTTGAAGGTTTTCAATCCACCCATCTACATCAGTGGGACTGGATGTGCTGGTGGTGCTGGTAGAATACTACGTACCAGCAGTCCTGTGTGTGCTGGAATGAGGCACACCCACCATCCTCCTCTTCCTCCTAGCAGCAGTGAGCATAGAATGCAGCAGTATAATTTTCTCCTCTAAGATCAGACTCTTGAGAAAGGCTTGGATTAGTTTTTTAGTGCTGCTATAATAAAGTACCACGGACTGGATGGCTTAAACAATGGAAATTTATTTTCTCACAGTCCCAGAAACTAGAAATCAGAGACTAAGGTGTCATCAGGTTTGGCTTCTCCTGAGGCCTTTCTCCTTGGCTTATAGATGACCATCTTTTCCTTGTATCTTCACGTGGTTTTCCCTCTGTACATGTCTAGGTTCAAATTTCTCACCCTAATAAGGACACCAGTCATATTAGATAGGGCCCACCTTAGTGGACTCATTCACCTTTAATTATATTATTAAGGGACTTATCTTCAAATACAGTCACATTCTGTGGACTTCAGCATCTGAATTTGAAGGTGACATATCTCAAC
This sequence comes from Graphiurus murinus, assembly GCA_004027655.1. Taxonomy (NCBI): domain Eukaryota; kingdom Metazoa; phylum Chordata; class Mammalia; order Rodentia; family Gliridae; genus Graphiurus; species Graphiurus murinus. Next base: position 73,692 of record PVLC010005009.1, on the reverse strand, counting down.
CCATGATAAGACCATACCAGTCAGATCCTTGACTCACCATTGGATGAAAGTTATTCTATGTCTAGAATAAAGCTATGAAATAGAGAGTAGGTAATAACTACTGATTGTAGGCAAGAGTGACCAGAAAGAGTTGGAGATATTGAAGTGGAAAGCTGATTTGAGGCAGTAATATAGCTTGGTGTGGTTAATTCAGACAAAATGAAACAACCATTTTTCCCTACATTGGGATAAGAAAGAGATTTCTAGCATGCAAGAACAAAGGAGTTTTCTACTCAAACAGAATCAATCAGCCTTTCATGTCATGGTGTTACTTAAGAGATGGGTAATTTGAAGGGTAAAGGAAATTATAAAACGTAGGGAAGCAAACTGGAGAATGATCAAGAAGAATCAGATTTAGCTCAATAATAGCTGAAAGGTGAAGGAGGGTGGCTCCGTGCTCTGAGTATGGTAGGTTTGTATTATAGAGTGTTGGATAATGTGAGCAGAAGGTTGTTCATTTTTACAAATGTCAAAAGATTTCCTCTAAGAAATTATGAAAGGAATAAGTACTCATATGAATGGGTTTTGATTGCTATAGGACTTGAAGGGTTGATCCTCCTGATGCTTTTAGAGGAAATTAATGATGAGTTTTGAGAGTCTTGAATTCAAACACAATAGAGAAATAAAAGGTTCAAGCCTAAAATCAAGAATAAGAAATCATTGACTATAAGAGCCAGAGGAGGTGCTATGATTTTGTGGTTCAACTTTCCTCTTTCACAGGGACTCAGCCAGGTTTGGAGTTCCAACCCAGGGTCACTCTGCTAGTATGCAGAATTGCTGTCACAAGTCTCATTTTTGTTCCTTTACTGACTTGTTAAATGGTATTAGGCAAGTTATTTAAACATATAACTTTAAATATAATGAGAGAATATATACCTGTGAGAAGGTATAATGAGAATTTAATGATTTAAAATATTGAGTCCTGTGTGATTGAAAATGTACATGAGTCCCAGGTGGCTAAAAAATCCTAGCATTTTAAAGAGGTAATTAAAATGAAAATGTGAACATGTGGCACTTTATTTAATGTCCTTTTTGTAGAACCAGAACTCAAGGGGAAAATCTGTGATTTGACTGCTCAGAGCAACCCATGTAATTGTGCTTTTATTGCAACTATCTCATTTTCTAGTGTGGAAGCAGAAGCCATAGGGTTATTTATTGTAAAGGGGCTCCCTATTGTTTCCTGCTCCTTTTCCTTTGTTCATAGCTGTGTCTTGCCATTTTGAGAAATTTTTATGAGAAGGAAAATTTTATGTTCTTTTTTTTCATGTAAAAGGGTCATTGTTTAAGCTATTGCAGAGAAACTTTTGTGCCATAGAATTTTGTTGATCTTACTAATTTATTATTATTCTCATTACCTTCTTTCTCAAATCTTATATAGAGAACTATTTCATTGATATAGCATTTGAAAATATACATGTTTAGATCATTGTATTTTCAAGCCATAATTTACAAGTAAGATTATTAACTTAGATGTAAGAGATATTTTTCAAAAGTATAAACTGAAATTCACTTTATGCATACACACACACACACACACACACATGCACACACATATATGCTGAAGTTTGATAATGGTTCAAACTTCCTCACCTAGTAATAAAGGAGTATATCAAATTAAATCTTTAAAAATGACAATCCAATTTTGGCATATTTTTAAAATATCTTTTAGCATTTGGGAGAGTTTCCTTTTCATTTATACTTTTTCTTCAAGTGGATGAAATCTGATAACTGTACCCCTTTTTATTTCATATGACCACTTAGTCACCCCTGGTTAGCATCATTAATTATTTACCAAGAAAGATGGTACTTCATTTTTCTAGTAAGGAAGATGAGTATCCAAATTCTGAGTTAAGTGTTAACCAAGATTATTGCTTTTTGAATTTGTTGAAGTGGAGAAGTTGGGTTTTTCATTCTATTTTCCCATTTTGCAATGAGTTTCCCAAGGGAGGCCTAAAGCAGAAGCTCTGGGCTGACCAGGAGTCTGATCACCTCTAAGACCTAATGGTTGGCCTGGGAATGCAGAGGAAGAGAATAGTGACTGGGTACCAGGACAGTGGGGTTAATACTCCAACAATGAGCAGAACGTAATCCCAGTTCTTGGAAGACTGACAGAAAGAAGATCACAGGTTTGAGGCCAGTACTTGGTAATTTAGCCAGACCTTGTTTCAAGATAAAAAATAAAAGGGCAGGGGATGTAACTCAGATGTAGAATTCCCCTGGATTCAATCCCTAGTTCCCCCTTCCCCCTACAGACACAGACATAGATTCAAACCATGACCTCTGTCAACTCCCTGTGAAGTATCTTTTAAAGGTAGGGAGTTCAACCCAGAGCAAGAGATTTGAAGAAGGATGCTGGTTTATTGTCTTTGACAGTAATTCTATGAGACATTGTTTCTTTTCTTTTTTGCAAGAGAAGGATAAGGTTAGAGAGAGCAAGGATGACCTTTTGTAAGCCTGTAAGCCTAATAAGAATTCATAATTCATAAAATAAGAAGTACTTTAACTTTAGGAATATTCATTTGTTCATTCACTCATTCACACATAAAGCTATGTGGTAGGCACTGTTTCAGATGTTAGAAAACCTAGTAGAGCAAAACTTCAGCCCTCACAGAGCTTGCATTTTGAGAGGGGAGACCATGAATACACATACATCATAGCAAGAAGGGCTACAGACAAAAATTAAGCAGGGTTAGGGATTGGGAATTTTGGTACTGGGCATTGGTTAAGAATTGTAGAACCTGAGAGCTCAGTGTAATAAGCTCTATAACAAGACCCCATGATAAAATGTCCTGAATGAAGCAGAGGAATGAGCCACACAGATGCCTGGGGAGGAGAATCCCAGCAAATGAGAACAGAAACATGCTTGGTGTGTGCAAGGAGCAACAAGGAAGCCACTTGTGCTGAGTCATAATGACTAGGGGTGATGATGGTGTAGGAGATGATAAAAGAATGATGGAGTTGTGGGGCAGATCATGAAGGATCTTGTAGATTCTTGTAAGGAATTCTGCTTTGACTCAGTGAGATGGAAAGCCAGTTGAGGCTTTTGATTAGACACAATCTGGCTTTTAAAAGGACCCCTCTAATAACTACATGGGAGAATAACTTTAGAAAGCCTAGGGTGGAGAAAGGGAGTTTAGTTGTAAGGCAACTGTAATTATCCAGACAAGGGCTGATGGAGTCTTGCACCAGGGTGGTAATGGCGGAGATCTGAGAAATGGTGGGAGTCTGGATAGCTCTGGAGGTAGAGTCAAAAGATTTGTGATAGATTGGATGTCTGGTGTGAGACAGAGGAGGAAAAGATGACTATGACTCTAAAGTGTGGGACTGCTGGGCATGGTGGCATATGCCTATAATTCTACCCCAGTGTTCAGGTGGCTGAGACAGGAAAATCATAGGTTCAAGGCCAGCCTCAGCAACTTAGCAAGACCCTCAGAAAGTAAGTAAGGACCCATTTCAAAATAAAAAATAATAGGGTTAGGAGTGTATTTAGGAGGTAGAATGCCCATGGTTCAATCCCTAGTACCAAAACCAAACAAAAACCACGTGGGACTGACCTCCCTATATGAAGAAATGATTGGAGGAACAGATTCATGTTGGTTTTAGGAAACAAAGTCAGACATGACTATTAGATACGTGAGGGAGATGCTGACAAAGCTCTTGGATGGATGAGGGTGGTCTTTAGTGGAAAGGTAAGGGTAGAAAATCTGAATTTGAGAGATATCAGATGTAGGTGACATGTAAAGGGAAGGGTCAGTGAGGAGAGGAATCTGGCATTTGGCCAGGATCAGGAAGTAGCAGCTTGGCACAGGGTAGAGAGCAGATATAGATGAAGGCTTTCGGCAGCTGGTGGGGGAGCACTGTCAGCAGTAGCTGAAGGAAAGAGTGGATGACTGTGGAGGAGATGGGATAACCTTGCAAAGGGAAGGCAATCAGGCCAGTTAGGGGGAGTATGGGGTCTGTGACAGCCTGATGAAGACTCAGATCCAAAGATAACTTTTGTGGTTTTTACTCAAAACCTGTATGTTTTTCTAGGCAGGTGTGTCCTGGTAATGAAATGGATATCTTCTCAAACTTTGAATTACAAAGCTACTGTGTTTTGGATAACTCCAAGTCTTCTATTTCCCAAGTGATTGCAAGTTTTGTAAGAAAGAAAAAAACATTTCTTGAATTTAAACCCCTGTTTAAATTCATTTGTATGTTCTGCATAAAGCCTAGACTAGAAAGCTTTGTGTATGGTAATTATTCAACTGGTATTTATTGAATGAGCAGATGAAAATGTTATGAAAAGCTTCATAAATCTCCTGAAGGAATCTGGGTGTGGTGGTGCATACCTGTAATCCCAGTACTTGGGAGGCTGAGACAGGAAGATCCCAAGTTGACAGCCAGCCTCAGCAACTTAGTGAGGCTCTCAGCAACTTAGATTGTTTCCAAATAAGAAAAGGCTGAAGGTGCTTGGACAGGAGCAACCCTTTTGAAAATTAGCTCTCCTGAGTCAGTGGTCTGCTCCACTTAGAAAATTCCCTATGTGGGAAAAACTTTCTCAACAAGACCCCAAAAGCACAAGCAACTCAAAGGAAGATCAATACACGGGGTTGCATTAAACCGAAGAGCTTCTTTTTTTTTTTTTTTTTTTTTGCGGTACTGGGGGTTGAACTCAGGGGGATTCTACCTCCGAGCTACACCCCCAGCCCTATTTTTTATTCTTTATTTTGAAACCGAGTCTCACTAAGTTGCGGAGTGCCTCACTAAGTAGCTGAGGCTGGCCGCGAACCCGGATCCTCCGGTCTCAGCCTCCCGAATGCTGAGATTACAAGCGTGCGCCACCACGCCCAGCTTGAAGAGCTTCTTTGCAGCAAAGGAAACTATCAAGAACCTCAACAGAGAGCCCACAGGTGGGAGAAAATTTTTGCCAGCTACTCCTCTGATAGAGGACTAATATCTAGGATATATAGAGAACTCATGAAACTCACAGCTAAGAAAACAAATAACCCAATCAAAAAATGGGCAAAGGATCTAAATAGACACTTCACAAAAGAAGAAATACAAATGGACAATAAATGTATGAGGAAATGTTCAACCTAATTTGCAATCAGACATGAAAATCAAAATTACCTTGAGATTTCACCTAAACCCAATCAGAATGGCAATCATCAGGAACACAAACAACAACAAATGCTGGCGAGGGTGTGGAGAAGTGGGAACCCTAATGCATTGCTGGTGGGATTGCAAATTAGTGCAACCACTTTGGAAAACAATATGGAGGATCCTCAGACGAATGGGAATGAACCTACCATATGATCCAGCAATACCACTTCTGGGTATCTACCCAAAAGAATGAAAACCAAACTATCAGACCAATGTATGTGTATCTATGTTCATAGCTGCACAATTTATAATTGCCAAACTATGGAACCAGCCAAGATGTCCATCAACAGATGAATGGATTACAAAACTATGAGATATGTACACAATGGAATTTTACTCAGCCATAAAGAAGAACAAAATCATGTAATTTGCAGGGAAATGGATGGAACTGGAAAACATTATGCTAAGTGAGATTAATCAGTCACAAAAAGTAAAAAGTCATATGCTCTCCCTAATATGCAGAAGCTAGGGAGAAAATGGGACATAAGAAGGACTCTAGACGAAGAAGGAGAAACCTTATATGAGCAAAGAAGCTGACTTAACAGAAGGTGATGGGGAGAGGGAGGACACACTAATGCACATGATGTACTTTCACAAACATATCAAAGTCAATCACTAAACGGAATTTGAGAAAGAGGGAGGAGGAGGGAGTGGGGTGGGAATTGGGGAAGGGTTAAATGAGAAATATGTGCATGTATGCCTTTACCAGCTTGTACCTAACAAAGATATATGATTAAAATGCACCAATAAAATAAACATCTTCAAGGAACTTAAAAAAAAAAGAAAAAGAGCCGGGCATGGTGGCGCACGCTTGTAATCCCAGCATTCGGGAGGCTGAGACCGGAGGATCCGGGTTCGCGGCCAGCCTCAGCTACCTAGTGAGGCACTCCGCAACTTAGTGAGACTCGGTTTCAAAATAAAGAATAAAAAATAGGGCTGGGGGTATAACTCGGAGGTAGAACGCCCCTGAGTTCAATCCCTGGTACCGCAAAAAAAAAAAAAAAAAAAAAAAAAAAGAAAAGAAAATGCCCTGCGTATAGAAATGCAAGACTCCTTTTGAAATCAATTATAGTGGGGTTGACTTCGTAGATATCATTTTTGAAACTAAAAATTATAGGTCGTTTGGCAGCTTGTTTAAAAGTATTTGTCCCAAGAAAAAGTTTAGTTGTGTGTTATGACAGAATTATTCAAAAAAGCACATGCTTAAGTTGAGGTTTCTAAGCAGGCTCTTGTGAAAACAGGCAATTACTTGCTCAAGGCAGTTAATTGCATGCACAGATGGGTTCTTGTGTTACCAATTCTTCATTTGCACTTGTGATTACCCATTTACAATAATTCAGGAAATCTAGGGGAATTCTTAGGTACAAGGAAAGGTTTTAGGCATTTTTAAGAACACTGCTGGAAGAGGAGACTAGAGAGAACCAAACAGCTAAATATAAAACCTATTCCAAATGCTATATTTAGGGAGTATTTTCTGAAGTTGTGGTTGCTGGAGGTAATAGGTTACCTAACTGTCTTGCTCAGTTCTTTCCATTTACTTTCACCTTTAAAAAAAGAAAGAAAAAAGAAAACAATATTTATCACTTTATTTTATTTTTCTTATAGCTTTTTGCTAATGGTAGTTTCCATCAAACTCCTAGTTTGATGGCAAGCTTGGTCAGAAGAGCTTTTATTTCCTTTCCTTCCTTTTTTTTTTTTTTAAAGAAATGCACCCCCAATTTTTTGAAATATATATATTTTTGATGGTGCTGGGAATTGAACCCTGGGGTGTTCTACTTTTGAGTTACACCCCCAGCTCTTTTTACTTTCTATGTTGAAATAGCGTCTTGCTAAGTTACTGAGCACTGGCTTTCAACCTATGACCCTCCTCTCTTAGCCTCTCAAGTACTGGGATTACAGACATAAGCATGTGCTACCATGCCTGGAGAAATCATTTGAAATCATAGATGTGGAGGAAAAGTGAATAAAAATTCAGTTCTTCAAGGTTGTATTGAAATGTCTAGGAGACCTACGTTTAGAGGTGGTTATCATGACAACCCAGTGCTGTGATAAATGCCCAGTGGGTAAACAGAATGAAAGGAATTCTTCTCCTCATCAAAAGATGAACACTGGCTTTAAGAAATATCTCTTTTTCAAAATAATTATAATTATGAATCACCTGAAATAAATGCTTTGTGAGGAAAATTATCCTGTACTGAGATGTTCTTGTGTGGTATATGTCGTTTTCAGCACTGAAAAGGGAATGAATCTGTCAATCTTCATAGTCTGTAGAGGTTACAAATAACGTTTATTCTAAATTCCCTCGGGGTACTTTGCATGATTTGCTATTTCATTCAGGCAGTCAAATCTGGTATTTGAAACATTTTGGAAAAAGAAGATGAGGAGTAACCCATTCTATAGGAACAATTTACTTGGTGGAACAATGGGCTGAAAGTCCACAGACCTAAAATGTCCTTTGGCTAAAGGGTATTGGTTAGGAGCCAGGCATGATGGCACATGCCTCTAATCCAGTATTTGGGAGGCTGAGACAGGAGAAACTCAAATTCAAGGAACTTAATGAGCAACTTAATGAAACTCTCAGCAACTTAGTGAGATCTTGTTTCAAAATAAAAATTAAAAGGGCTGAGGGTAAAGCTTAGAGATAGAATGCCCCTGACTTTAATATCCAGTACCAATTAAAAAAGAGTGCTTTTTAGGTATATGGGGTTGAGGAGCTAGGGCAGTCACCCTGAGACTCTCTGCGAGCTTAACCATAATCTTTGACTTGAGAGATTCCCAGTAAGATCAGTTCTTGGAGTTTGTTGTGGCAATCCATTCTTATGTGCATTCTTCTTGAACTAAGGAGATCTAAACTTATGGAGCATTGTATCAGTCAGCATAGGTTAGGTAATGCAGCAATAACAAAGTATCCTCAGGTTTCAGCAGCCTAAAACCATAACGGTTTACCTATCTTGTGTCTATTTGTGTCTACACCTGGGAGGTAGACTCTGTTCATCACAGTCACTGTGGGATATAGATAGATGGGACACTAGGCTTTACTAACACTTCCAGTCACTGTGCCAGAAGAATAAGAGCGTTCTTAAAGGTCTTACATGCCGGGTGTGGTGGTGCACGCTTGTAATCCCAGTACTTGGGAGGCTGAGACAGGAGGATCGCAGGTTTGCAGCCAGCCTCAACTACTTAGTGAGACCCTGTTTAAAAAAAAAAAAATAGGGCTGGGAGTGTAGCTCAGAGGTAGAATGCCCCTGGATTCCATCTCCAGTGCTGCAAATAAATAAATAAAGGTTTTGCATTACCAATTGATTGTTCCATTTCAGAATGACTTATTTCCCTTATGCTCATAGTCATTGGTCACAACCAGTCACATGGTTCCACACAACCATTAAGAGGTCAAGAAAAGTAATCTAGTCCTATGCCTGAAAATAATAAGAATTGGGAATATTTGGCAAACACTGCTAACAACCATCCCAAGTGGCTTTAGATTTAAATGGACCCCCAGAGGTTGCCTTTTCACTGGTCCCAGAAGCCACAGCACCACCACCTAGGGTAGAAAAACTGCTCCCATCAGCTTCCTGCTTTCTCTACTAGTAGGAGGAATGTACCTACGATACTGAGTGCTACATGGTGGGTATTTTAAAAATGCAACTCCCATGATAGATAACAGATTTTAAATAACTTTTGGATTACCTCTTAGGAATTTATGATATTTGAAATGAAAGCACAAATTATATGAAATCACAAATGTGTCATTTGTGGTTGTATATAAGACTATCAGAATTCTAGAACCCCCCCTAACCCCCAACAAACATACTCAAAATTATCCAAACCCTGGAATACTTGGGCTGTTTCTCTTTGGTAGGAGGTATCTTTTCATATTCTATCCAAATTGTGAGGTGTTTGGGCATTTTGTCTTTGAAAATGTCAAACACATCAGGAATTGCGCTGACTCTAGAGATTCAGAGTAGAATTGAATTGCTCAGTTTGTCAGCAAACACAGCTCACAAAATAGAAATGTTAAGGTGAAAATAGATGGGTGAAAAAGGAGGGAGAGATTAATGGCTTCTTGAATTTTAAACACTGTTTTCTAGTCTTGGTAAAAATGTTTCTACAACAAAGTGGATGGATAATAGTATAAAAAGAGGCCTGAGCTGATTCTAATATTGATCTCTGGTTTCTCGTGTGTGTGTGTGTGTGTGTGTGTGTGTGTGTGTGTGTGTGTGTATGTATGTATTTATGTGGTGCACTAGGGATTGAACTCAGGGACATTGTACCTATAGGTACACTGCCAGCTGTTTTTCATTTTTTTAAACAGGATCTCATTAGGTTGCTAACAGCCTTTGTAAATTTCTGAGGCTGTCCTCGAACCTGTGATCCTCCTGTCTCAGCCTCCCAAGTACTGGGATTGTAGGCATGTGCTACCATGCCTGGCCTGGTTTCTCCTCATGGAGGATCTAGTGATAACACTACCAGTGTGGCTAAGGAAACAGTTTCTTTTTTAGTCCAATATTTTAGTCTTTCCTTTTTATTTCTGTGGCCATGCCCAAGTGATCCCCTCTGGTTCATGATGTGTATTTCTAAGTTTTAGTCTTTGCTTACATATTTCTGTGAGTGCATTTTGAACACTGGCTTTTCATATGTTAATTTCTATGGTAGCCTTTGCTCCCTTTGAATATGAATTGCAAATTTTGACTGTAAATACACAATGCTGGCAAGGGTGTGGAGAAGTGGCAACCCTAATACATTGCTGGTGGGATTGCAGATTAGTGCAACCACTTTGGAAATAATATGGAGGATCCTCAGACGAATGGGAATGAACCTACCATATGATCCAGCAATACCACTTCTGGGTATCTACCCAAAAGAATGGAAACCAAACTATCAGACAGATGCATGTATATCTATGTTTATAGCTGCACGATTCACAATTGCCAAATTATGGAACCAGCCAAGATGTCCATCAACAGATGAATGGATTAAAAAACTATGAGATATGTACACAATGGAGTTTTACTCAGCCATAAAGAAGAACAAAATCATGTAATTTGCAGGGAAATGGATGGAACTGGAAAACATTATGCTAAGTGAGATTAGTCAGTCACAAAAAGTAAAAAAATCATATGCTCTCCCTAATATGTGAAAGGTAGGGAGAAAATGGGGCATAAGAGGGACTCAGATGAAGGAGAATCCTTAGGTGAGCAAAGAATTTGACTTAATGGAAGGCTATCTTTTTCCAGTGTATGCTTTTGGCTCCTTTGTCAAAAATCAGTTGACTGTAAGCACATGGGTCTGTCTGAGTCTTCTATTCTGCTTCATTAGTCTGTGTGTCTGTTTTTGTGCCAATACCATGCTGTTTTTATTACTGTGGCTTTGTAGTAGAGTTTGAAATCAGGTATTGTGATACCTCCCACATGGTTCTTGTTACTAAGAACTACTTTGGCTCTTTTGGGCTTTTTGTTGTTCCAAATGAATTTAAGAACTGATTTTTCTATGTCTGTGAGGAGTGGCCTTGGTAATTTCATGAGTATTGTATTGAATCTGTAGATCACTTTTGGGAGGGTGGCCATTTTGATGATATTTATTCTGCCTATCCAAGAGCATGGTAGATCTTTCCATCTTCTAAGATCTTCATCGATTTCTTTTTTCAACTTTTTATAGTTTTCCTTATAGAGGTCTTTTACCTCTTTGGTTAGGTTTATCCCTAAACATTTTATTTTTGGGGGTGCTATTGTGAGTGGAATTGTTTTCTGGATTTCTTTTTCAGTGGATTTATGGTTGGCATACAGGAAAGCTTCTGATTTTTTAAGATTGATTTTGTATCTAGACACTTTGCTAAATTTGTTGATTTGGTTCTATAAGTTTTTTGGCTGACTTTGTTGGGTCTTCTAAGTATAGTATCATGTCATGTGCAGAAAGGGATAGTTTTAGTTCTTCTTTCCCTATTTTTACCCCTTTGATTTCCTTCTCTTGCCTTATTGCTCTGGCTAGAGTCTCAAGTACTATGTTGAACAGAAGAGGTGATAATGGACATCCTTGTCTTGTCCTGTTTTTAGTGGGAACTCCTGCAGTTCTTCTCCATTTAATATTATATTGGCTGTGGGCCTATTGTATAGTGCCTCTATGATGCTGAGGTATGTTCCTTCTATTCCAATTCTCTGAAGTGCTTTTAGCATGAATGGGTGTTGGATCTTGTCAAATGCTTTTTCAGCATCAATTGAGATGATCATGTGATTTTTGTCTTTGATCTGTTTATGTGGTGAATTACATGGATTGTTTTTGTATGTTGAACCAGCCTTGCATCCCTGGGATGAACCCGACTTGGTCATAGTGTATAATTTTCTTGATGTGGTTTTGAATGCACATTGCTAGATTTTGTTTAGCAGTCTTGCATCTAAGTTCATCAATGATATAGGCCTATAGTTATCTTTTCTTGAGCTGTTTTTATTTGGCTTTGGTATTAATGTGATGTTGGCTTCATAGAATGTGTTTGGGAGGGTCCTGTTTCTTTCTATTTCACGGAATAGTTTGAGGAGTATTGGGATTAGCACTCCTATAAATGTTTTATAAATTCACTTGGAAAAGCATCTGGCCCTGGGCTTTTGTTTGATGGTAAACTCTTTATTGCTGTTTCTATTTCTTTGATTGTTATTGGTCTATTTACGTTTTCTATGTCTTCTTGACTCAATTTAGGAAGGATATATGTATCTAGAAATTTATCAGTTCCTTCTAGATTTTCCATTTTGTTGGAGTATAATTTTTCAAAATAGTTTCTGATGATCCTCTGTATTTCCACACTGTTGGTGGTAATGTCACCTTTTTCATCTCTTATTTGGCAATTTGGGTTGATAGTCTCTTGAATTAAAACAAAATTTCTAATCTTTGCTCGTGATAGAAAGTAACCCCCATGACGCTGCACTTGAGTGGATACTTAATGAATTCATGTTTTTTGTGAAGGAGGTTGATTATAGTAAGGAGAATCATTGTGCATGTACAGGTTCCCCATTTTGTACAGTGATCTGCGTTAGTGAACATACACATTGCAGGAAATTGAGTCAGTAGTTACAGAGAGAAGTCACAGAATCACAGAAGGTGAGAACTGGAAAAAACAGAGATGTTTTCTTAAAATTTATAAATCCACGAAACCCTTTCTTTATTGAAAATCTAATGTGGAAATCTAAGCTGTAAATAGATAAGAACTGACCTGTTGTGGCTGAAGTGTGGTGGGGGTGATGGTGTCCTGGAGACCCACAGTCTTCTCTCTATTTTTGCCCCCAACTATCGTGGTGTACAATTGGAAAACCAGTGATGCACCATTTACTTTTTGTAGCTAGAAAACCTGAGTCCAGAACAGGTATATGAGTTCCCCAGAGTCATGGCAGAGCCAATACCATACTGAGATCTTCTCATTTTCCAGCCTTTGTCCCTATATTATATGGTCTCCTAGCAGAGTGTTCTGTTCAGATAAGAAGGAAATGAACACTTTATCTGATTACTATTGCTACCCAAATAAAAACATGTATAATCATCTTTTGAGATCATTAAATATTTTGTGCTGGGAAGTTATCTCAGTCGTGGAGGAGAAGAAAGTGGGATTCAGCAAAGATTCCATAAAAGCAAAGAGATGGAGGGGTTCTAGGCCATCAGCCTGGTGACCTTTCTACTCTCCCCAAAGCCTTGGTTATGTCTTTTCTCTCAGTGTGAATTGAAGAGGAATTTGTTGGAACATGTCAGTGGATGTTCTCTGCTCAGAAAGGGCTTGTCTGCCTTCTTGGGAAGAAACAGAAAAAAGGAAAAAACAACACACAGAGAAAGCAAAACAACTGCCTCCCCCTCGCCCCCTGTTGCCATATCCAAAACATGAGACCTGAGGCTGTTAATGCATTTTAACAACTCCCAGAGCAGAGAAAATTATGTGCATTCTGATTTACACACAAATCAATAGTTGTCTGCTGTGATTGAACTCTGCACTGGAGAACTGAACTGTAATTATATTCATGCCAGGCATCAAGGACAAATCTCCTGGGTTTTGAGTAGGTGTGAGACAGGAAAAAATTACCAGCTCTGCTATAAAAGATTAAAAAAACACACACAAAAGCCACAAAGCTTTTCTTTTGAAATGGTAGGCTTAATTATATAGTCTCCATCTGACAAATAACAGTCCTCAAACTCTTGATAAAATCATTGCATTAAAAATATGCGTCTGGAGAAAACAATGCTATAAAGCAGTCTTATTTACATCTTTGTGGAATATTAGTTATTTAACCTAATTCTAGTGAGATTTGATTTTCTCCTGCTTTTTAAAATTGATAAACTATGGGCACTAGATTTTAACTTTTCATCTATTCCCTTTTTTTCATTATGATAATTTAAAGAAGAGTAATAAAGTCTGTGATTCTGAAATCACAACTCATAGCCTGGCCCTGAAGTATTAAATTTCACTTTGTAGCTTACCAGGAGATTTTAAAGCCAGTAATATATGATTGGTTTGGGAGTTTTCCTTAACATTGTCATATAATACAAAAACCATCTCTATTTACATCCAAAAAGTAGGCACTGATAGAGTGCCTACTATGTGGTAGGTATGGTGATCTATTCTAGGAATATATTGATGGACTGGATATAGCTTTTGAGAGGTTCACAGTCTACTAAATGATGTGGGCAATAATTAATCCCTCACTTTTTAGTTCAGATTTGTTCCCTACATGCAAATAAGGCTACTTCTCCCCCTAGCCATAGAATTCTCCTTTCTTTCCCTCTATAACTGCAAAATTTCCAGCCATTCTTTCTCAGTTCCTATCACTGCAAATTCAAAGAACATGTGGGACCCTGAGAAGGGGACAGTGAATCTCAGCTGGTGTGAAAGGCAGGCTCTGCACTCACCCTGCCAAGCAAGGTGAGAGATAGATCATGCTCCTGGGGATGCTGAGTTTGGAAATGTGAGTACCAAGTGCATCATGGTGCAGCTTCCTGAGATTCTCATGAAGGCTATGAAGACTGTTTTCTGACAAAGGAATGTAACAGAAGATTAAGGCAGACTGAAGTTTGGTTATAGTAGTTTATCTCTAAGAACTGGATTTAGTTTTTACCCATTTGTGAGGCAGAGGTCGAATCCCAGCTGAATGTGGCTGGAGCTGTTTTCTTTGGCCTACTGAGTACGGTGGTGGTGGTGGTTTTACGAAATTTGAGGTAGAGGTCAACTTATTACACTGGAGGGATTCCAGAGAAATCTGAAGTCTATTTCCTGAAAAATCTGGAGCTCTGGCAAAAGGCATGGAAAAAGTCAAGCGGTAGCAGTTGTCTGGTATAAGGACTATGTTCTTGCTATTGCCTGGTATAAGGACTATGCCTTTACTGTTTTTATAGCCAGAGCCTTGTTGATTTGCATTACCTGTGTGATTCCTGGCAACTTTTCAGAATCATCCTTTGCGGTCTGGAAAATTAAGTTGCTCCTGGAATAAATTGCCTCTGAAAAGTTTCACTGGCCCAGGACATGTTTATTTCTGATTGAGTGCTCATATTGCTGCATAAAATGGGTGTGGTTTGTTCTAGCTAACACAGAGCACTAAGAGGTACCAAGGGGAGCCAGGTATAACACAAAGCACCATCCACTATCCTATCCAACTGCCCTCGGCTACAGTTGCTCTTCTGCTTTCTCATAGTTTGAAATGTCCACTAGAAAAAGAATACTTTGCTTGTCAAGATGGGAGTTCAAAAGAAGACCTGTCCTTTGGTGTTATGGTGAAAGTAGCTGGAAGTTCTTTTCATATATATTTTTTGACAACTAATATTTACTGGGTCCCCACTTTGTGCAAGGCCTTGAAGATAGTAAATAAGAAGGATAAAAAAAAAATCTATGTTCCTATACTTTACATTTTAGAGAGGGAAACAGGTGACAATATTTTGTTATGTTACCTTAAGGGGATTATGTACAGTGTTGAAGGTGGTAGGGAATAAGGCAGGAAGGGGAAAGGACATAACAAGAGTGGGGAGTGGAAATTTCAGATAAAGTTGCCAGGGAAGTGACATTTGAATAAAACTGGAAAGAAGTGAAGGAAACTGCTATGAAGGTGCCCCAGGGTAACAAAATATAGACAGCATTCAGGGTACAAAGTCCCAAGGAAGGAGCAGGACTGGTGTATGGAGGAATGGATAGTTCATGAAGGCCTTTGTACCCATCATCTGAATTTTGGCTTTTGCTCTGGGAAGCTGGGCAGCTATGATGGTGGGGAAGCAGGTGAAGGCATCTTGTAAATTAAGTTGCTCAGTGGTATCATGTTGACTCTTGTGCTGAGAATAGGCTGATAGGACAAGGGTGGGAGAAAGAAACCATGTTATGCTGCTACAGTGATCCAGATGAGGGAGGACAGTGAACCACACTGAGGTGGGGGGTATGTTTAGACATATATTTTGAGAGTACACTGAGAGGGGAATTGAAGTGTGAGGAGAAAAAAGAAGTCAAGGATGATCCTAAGGTTTCAACCCAAATAATGAAAGGATGGTTGCCTTTAACTGAGTTGAGGAAGATTGGAATGCAGGAGGAATATGTTAGGGAGGGGAGGAGACTATCAGGGTCTTTTTTTTTTTTTTTTTGTCTTCCTTTTGGATTTGTTAAATTTGAGATGCTCATTAGACATCAAGTTGATGTTAAAAAGACTCAAAGCCACTTCAGTGAAGGTAAAGCTTCAAGTCTTTGCCTATACAAATGAGCTATAGAAATTCTAAATAATAATTAAGTATAATTTTATTCTCATGCAATTAAGGAAAGACATTGGAAAAGAAGAAAAGAGATCTTTTCAACATTCAGGAAACTTGAAAGGAGGCCAATGTTAATAACCTTCAATTTAACATTAGATTTTTCTATTATAAATGCAAATTTTAAAAATCATCATAAAAACTAAATAGTCATTAGAGTTCACCTTGGGCTGAGAGCTAGGAGAATAATTTTTTACTTCAATAGACTTTAAATAAATATTTAATGCTGATAATAGAGACACATAGAAAGTCAGTGGGAAATTTTCAGGACTTACAAAGCAGGCATGGTTTTTTAATCAAATTGAAACCTTTTATAATAAAAGCTCTTTGAATTTTCCTTTGAGTTTTGAAGTCTAAGGGTTTTCTAGAAATAATCTCATTAAGCTGTAGTGAGACTAGCCAGGATACATAATATTATTTCTAATTTATAGATTTGGCTGTGGAGGCAGAAAAGATTCACAATGGAGCTGCTATGCTCCTGGAGACACAATGACTAAACAAGATTTAGAGCTTATATATATTTTTTTCATTTCAGATGAGTTATTTTCCAGCATAGCTAAATTGTTTTCTTTGTCTTCTCTTCTATAATAAACAAAAATTTCCTTGTTTTGCTCCCTTTAATGTCTCCTACCATTTTAGCTCTAAAGGGTCACATGCAAGATTTTCACATTAAAGGAAAGATTTGTGCTCTGGCTAAGTGGCTAAGTGCAGTTTAATTTTCAGTCTCTAGGTTTCAAGCTGTGGACAGAATCATGTACTTCCCCAATGTATTTGTTAGATAGTTAATTCCTTTAAAGATTCAAATATCTTGAATTCATTCCTGTTGTCAAATTATAGCAAGAATGTGACATAATATCAAGTGTGGCCAGAGATGGGATTTGTCTTTACCCAACATTCAGAATTCCCTTTGGGGATTATATACATCCAAATGCAAGAGGTTTATTCAACAATCATTTGTTTAGCACCTACCAAATAGATAACTCTAATCAATGAGGCAATGGGCTTTCATAGAGGTATGCCTAATGTGTTTTAGAATATATACAAGGGTTCTTTAGTTCCACAGTGGAGACGGTCTGTAAGTAACCCCTATGTCTTATCCTTCTATTTCCTTGACCCCAGAGACAAGACACCTTCCTTGCTAAAAGAACAATCTTAAACGAGGCAAAGACTCTTACTGGCTAAATTTGTGTCCTATGACCACCTCTTGGGTCAAGCACTGTTGATAGGGCCATGATTGCTTATTTGTTGGATCTCAAGAATGTGACTGGAGGGCAGCAAACTGTGATTGAAGACACTATAGGATCATACAGAATGGGTAGCAGGAGAAGAGTCATTTCCCAAAGGAAAGAGGGGTGAAGCTATTATTAAGGGAAGGGATGCAGAGAAGGCCACAGCAAAAGATGTTTGCAAACAAGTGACCAGATGAGGTGTACCTAAAAGGGGGAGGTGGGAATGGTTTTCTGGGGGTGTTTGAAAGTTGGGTTTTAAACCTAAGTAGTTTTAAAACTACTCCAAGAATTGGAGGAAGAGTAGGCATTTTTCAGGTTTTTATGTGTATATTTGTACGCAGAAAAAAAAGAGGAGTTTAGGGTGGTCCAGCCTAAAGGTGCAAAGGCAAGAAAAAAATTTAAAAAGTGATTGATTCAGAGAAGTATTTTGGTATGGCCAGAGAAGGTTAGATGATCAAGTTGCAGGAAATAGAGAGCTTTGTATTCCCTGGGATAGAGAAGCCCCCTATCAAATTTAATTTAGTATTAATTGAATACTTCTCAGTGCCACTACTATTCTATGCATTTCACATGTATTAGCTCATTTAATTCTTACTTCAACCCAATGAGGTAAGTAAAGATGGCTTAATATTTATTTCTAATATGGCTTAATATATAATGACTGGTTTTACATGGTCATGATAGCTATAAAGTGCTACTACCCTTCATTGTGTGTGTGTCAATAATGACCAGCCCCAATTGTGGGCACTCTTACTATCTTTGTTTAATACAGGAGGAAGCTAAACCACAGGGTTACTCACTTGCCTACATGGTAAAGTGGAGGAAGCAGACTTCAAACCAAGGGGTCTGGCCCCAGGTCACATGTGTGTAAGGGAGTAATTTCAAATTCATTCTTCAGAAAAAGAACATGAAAGAATCTCATGAAGATAGGTGCTGTGTCTGTTTCTCACTGTATTCTTGGCACTGTTCCTGACACACAGGAGACACACAAAAAATATTGATTGATTGAATGTGTACAAAGCTCATTTCAGATTGGAGAAGGGCAAATGTAGCTAGGGTATTAATCCATATGAGAAGAAAATAGAGGCTTAAGGTAAGAAAACTCAAGGGCACCAAATGGAAGATAGCAAAGAAGTATTAATATGCAGAATTTAGTTTCTATTTTGAACAACAAGATGGACACTGTTGTTATTTACTTTATTTACTGAGAGGAAACACAGAAGATAAACAGGTTGTTAGTTGTAAGTAAGGTCAGGTGGAAAAGCGCTCCTTTTGCAGATGTGGAGTCTGGCGGCTATAGCTGCATAGAAGGCAGTTGGATGTGGAATCTAGAGAGAGAGAGACACCAGCACTAGTGATGTGGATGAGTGAGTAATCAGGATGTGAGCGGAGGTTATGATTATGCCAATGGATTAAATCATCCAGAAAGAGTGCAGAGAGAGAAGAGGCTGGAGGCTGAGTCCTTGGCCAGGAGAGAAAAGACAAATTTCAAATAAAGAATGAGAATAAATAGCCAGAGACACAGGAGGAGGAAATGGAATGGGTTGCCACTGAAGCCAAAATTTGTGGGAGCACCAGCATGTGTGGTTTTCTGATTTTCTCTAAAAGCAGTGAGCAGCTTGGCTCTGAATATTGAAAAGGCAGGCAGGCAGGCAGACAGGCAGGCTGTGGGGCTGATCCAGAATTTGGGTCATGCGGGGTAAAAGCGGCTGGCCATAGGCAAGGGAGTTGGGGACAGGGACAAGAGACACTGAATGATGGACCCGGGCCCTGGCAGGTAGGGCAGGAAACGAGATGGGAGAGGCTCAATTAGGAGAAGTTGGTCAAGGATGGGCAATCTCAGTGAGTCAAACAGAGGGTGTGGTGGGTGTCAGGGACTTAGGGGGTTGAAGAATAGGAAGTTGTGGTCAGAATGGGGTGATGATTTTTAGCTCCAGGTGATAACAAGGTCCAAACGTGTAGTCATGGGTCATGAGTATGAGACGCTGAAGTACAAGGGAACTGTATTAGTCAGGGTTCTCTAAGGAGACAGAATCAATGGGTTCTTGTTATGTATGTATAGATATTATAAGGAATTATCTCATGCATTTATGGAAGTAAGAAAGTCCTGAGGTCTACAGGATGACAGACGGCTTGAGATCCAGGAGGAGCCCATGTTTCAGGTTGAGTCTAAGAAGAAAAGAAAAATAAGCAAACACCGTTCAAGATTCTCTTGGAATTAATGAAATCTGGGGTACAGGCAAAACTTGTAGCTCTGTGTAGTTCACAGGAGAGACTGTCCCACAGTCATGGGTATGGGAGGAAACACAGTCGCTGTGAAGCCAAATGAGAGGAAAGAGGTGAGAATAAGAATGAAGAGAGAAAAGAGGGTGAGGGTGATATTCTCTGCCTCTCCCAAGGCCTATTCCCAGAGAAGTTGTTCAGTATTTCCAACCTTCTTTCAAAGACCACTTATATAAAATCAGTCCTTGGAAGTTCAGAAGAGGTAGCTGGTTTAATACCTTCTTATCTCCTGAAAACAGATAGCATTCTTATTAATCTTGCCACATTTGGGGGCAACAAGAATCACCAAACAAAGGCAGATCTGTTACTCACCATTCACCCACTATCCTGAAACCTCCTGCTTATTAGAATCTCCATTATTTCTATTAACACTGCTCTGCTCAGGCAACAAGAGGCCCAATTATAATATGTTTTCTGGATGGTCCCCAACAGGTGAACTGTGTCTCAACAGTCCCCATCCTGCCTTAAGGACAGTTCAGTTTGCACCTGGATGTTGCTGATAACACCTGTTATCAGTTCCATCAACCTTACCTAAAGGTCACACAAAATAGTATACCCGCAATCTTTTCTTACGAGCTTAGAAGCTCAGAGGAGCTTGTTTAGCCTCAATTTTCCCTGTAGGAATGTGTCCTGGACACAGACAAAACAATTCCATCAATACTTCTAGATGTACCTCTTAATAACTGTCACCTGCCAGCAAGCATTCTTTATAGAGTTGGGTCACAACTCAGACCCAGCTTCTGGTCTCAGCCCCAACCCGGACAGGAGCATCCCATTTCAGTTCCAATGAGCAGACTTGCTTCTGTAACCTAGAGCCAAAGTAGAAGCTAAAGTGGGAACTTGAGAGCCAAAAGGTCAAAGGCCAGGAAGACCAGAGCCAGGGCTTGGACTTTTACCTTTTCATCTGTCTTTGTCTTTTGCATTATGTATAATCTTGGGAAAGTTATTTAACTTTTATGGATATCAGTTTCCTTATTTATAAAATGGTGATAATAATAGATTCTCCCTCTTGAGTTGTTGCAGAGATTAAATAAGATATATCCTGTATTAGTTAGAATTATCTAAGGACACAGAAGGAATAGGATGTATAAATATAGATATGAGGGGATTTATTATAGGAATTAGAACACATGATTATGAAGACTGGGAAATCCTATGATAGTTTGTCTTCAAGATGGATAACTGGAGAAGCTGGTAGGGTAATGCAGTGTGAGGCAGAAGGCCTGAGAACCTGGAGTTCTGATGTCCAAAGGCAGGAGAAGGTAGATATCCCAGTTCCAAGAGAAAGTAAATTCACTCCTTTTCTGCCTTTTTGTTCTATGTGGGCCTCAGTGGATTGGAAGATGCCTGCCCACATTGGTGGGGCCAGATCATCTTTACTCAGTATACTAATTCAGATGCTTATCTCTGCTAGAAACACCCTCAACAGACACACCCAGAAATAATGTTTTGCCAGTTATATGGGTACTAACCTAATCAAACCAACACCTAAAATTAACCATCACATATTCCACATAGAGCATTGATTGGCAAACAGCAAGTGCTCAATAGATGTTAGCTCTAATTTTGATTTTGTTATTCACCTCAAGTTCTTTCAGGTTGCCTTGATAAGTACATAGGTGATCTATATTTATTGACTCACTAACAATCGAGTGTTTACTTAACTGTGAATCATGTTTTATTTCTATAGGTGAGTATTTTGTATTTGAAAGTGGAAACAGGAAAATCTTGCTTCTCATAGTGTGCCTGAGTAACCTAGCTTAGCTTTATTGAGTGTACTTAAGGGGAGTGTAGTTGGGGACAGAGTATTTGGACTGTGAACCTCAATTCCCCAACCCCTTCTCAGCTTTCAACTGTGCAGGAAACGAGTGATTACATTTCTTCCCCTGATGACCTCCTTGGTTTTGACTCATCTTAGATGATGGCGTAAGAAAGCGATGAATCCAGCAGATAGGCATATGATTTGTTTCTTGGATTTGATAGAGTATGAATTGGGTTCTCTAAGTACCAATTCCCTTAATAAGGACAGTTCCTGATCACAAATTATTTAGTCTATATATACTTTGGGGACTTGGGAATGTTTAGATGTTTAACTATTTCACAAGGGAGGCTAGTCATGTTCAGAGAATGTCTGCTGAATCCTCTGATTTGGATCAGATTACATACAAGCTTAAGCAACTCTTTTGTTGAAGGGACCAAATAATAAAGTAGTGAATCACAAGGCTTGGTCAACTCTGCTGTAAGTTACTCAGTAATTCATCAAATATTTGCTACACAACTACTGTGTGCTAGTCATTGAACTCAGTGTTGACGACACACAAATGATTGTGATACCACTTCTCTTCTCTGGAGGATCAAGGGCAGGTAGTAACTTTATAGGTGACATCTGGTGGTAAGAGCAGGAATCATCTATCTATTTATCTATCTATCTATCTATCTATCTATCTATCTATCTATCTATCTATCTATCTATCTATCTATCCAACAATACTTATTAAGCATTTATATGAGCCAGGTACCACATTAGGTAAAAGATGATTCAGTAATGGACAGTATAAATTCTCCCTGTCTTAGACCCTTTACAACTCATGGTAGAGATAAACAATGAAACACAAATTTATAGTTTCTTGTGATAAATATAAGATAAAGCAACCATTTATAATGAATTATGATACATGCAATATAATAATGAGGGTTAAATGCTCAATCAGAAGTTATCTCTCTCTCTGCCTGATTGATAGTGGAAATATATGAAGCTCTAGGAAGACACAGTTGCACCAATAAAAACTCATGTAAGAGGGTTGTACCTTTAGAAGTGTCCTCGGTTTCATAGTTTTTACAAAAACCAGGAATATAGATAGAAACAGAAATGGAAATAGCAATGATGTCTTAGGTGGAAGAGAACCTGTATATTAGGCACTGGACTTTGAATAACTGTAGACACAAAAACTTCAAGATTCTTTATAAAGAGCATATTTAGCCCTGACAACCAGAAATAGCCAAAAAAGATCTGTGAGAATAAAAATGATAAAAGAAGAGGCAGATTTGGAATTAAATGGTGTGACGGTTTCTCTTCTAAATGACTAAAGCCTTTACTAGTATCTTAATAGGAGGCATTTCTACCTGAGATTATTTATATTTTGCTGAACATATTTCTGCTTATGATAACTTTAAGTTATATGAATTTGGTTCCTTTCACCTAGAGGGTTGTATTTCCTTAAACATTCTCTCATTTTACTTATCAGGTCCAGAGTAAAGAAAAAAAATTCTCTTACTGTTGAGAAATACCTGAATTAATGGAGCCAACCAACACTACTGTCCTAGTACTTTGGAAAAAAGCCCTTGCTTATTTTGGATAAAAGACCCTGAACACTCAGAGGGTCTACAAAGTCACAAGTTCTCAAGTCTATTTATACATCAGAAATACTCAAAGAACTTTTAAAAATGGAAGTAACTGACCCTATCCTTGGAGATTCTGATTTAGTGGGTCTGGGGGAAATACTAGGACCTACATTGTTTAAAAGATTTCTCAGGTGATTCCAATGTGCCTGTTATGCACAGATTGCCGTTTCAGAACTTCTGTACTAAGTTGACTGTATGACTTCTCTTTCATTCCCCTGTTTAAGTAGGTAATGAGTATTAAAACATAAGAATAGACCTATATCAGTGGAAATTTAAGATTCTTATTCTCATCCTTTTCCCACCCATATATATATATATATATATATACATATATATATATGTATATATATATGTATATATATATTTTTTACAGAATGTTAACATTTATAGATATATCATGACTACCTTGTCCCAACTCTGTTTTTAGATGGGAGAATATATAATTAAGTTGTTTAGATAAATCATTTACTTATTTTGCCCAATACCTTTTCTTGCCCAAGTAACAATTGACAAGTAGGACCGCCTTACAATGGCTGTGTGGTTGCAAAGCTGTAGGGTAGAGTTGGTGACGATCTGCTGAGGTCAGCTCATTGTCCAGCTGGCTTTTTCAGACCCTGCCTCTGGCACTGATATGCTCATTCAGTGTGTTCCACCCCATCCCGTGACTCTTGACTCAGCTGTTGTGGTCTGTAAACCTTCTCCTTGTGGCCCCTTGGCTTGACATTTTGGTAATGTCCTTCCTTTTAGGGCAGGGTGCTCCTCTGGGCCATATACTATCAACCTGGATTTAGCCTGTCCACCTGCTCTGTCTCTGGACTTCCTCATACCTGGGTTCCCTCCCTAGGCAAATGGCCTTTTTGGAGTCAAAATACCCAACACATTCTATTCTAGTGTTTGATCAGCTTGATATCTCTTTTATTATGATATAAACCATTATCTCCTATTTGGTCCTCAGAGAATCATTATTCTTATAGTATCCATTTTCCATTTCTTTAATTTCTTTTTCTCTCCTCTCTAGACTTTCTCTTTTTTCTTTTTTGGTGGTACTAGGGATTGAATCCAGGGGTATTCTGTCTATCTCTGAGTCACACTCCCATACCTTTTAGTTTATTTATTTTTATTATTATTGTGAAACAAGGTCATACCAAATTGCTAAGGAGCACACTAAACTGATGAGGCTGTCCTCAAATCTGTAATCCTCCTGTCTCAGCCTCCCAAGCACTAGGATTACAGGTGTGCCCCACCAAACCTGCCTTAACTTTCACCATTTTATTAAATAAATGAATGCATATAAAGCACTTTGACTAGTTCTTGATATAAACATTTGTAGGTGGCATTATTATCATTATTTTCTTTATATCCTTTTAATAGTACTGTGAACAGAGGTAGACTTATTTCTCTAAGAAGTAAGTGATTCTCTAATGAGGACTGTAATAGGATTGTGGTGAGATTACCGTCATGTTCCTGTTAGTACACTACAGTAACATGCTGGCTTCTTCTTTCCTCCCTTACGTCTTCCAACCTCAGTCCCACACACATCAACTAAATTGCTGACTTTTAAATTTGCTTTCAATGACAGTGATCTCAATGTTCTTTTTCTCTTTTATTTGTCAAGATGAGCTCTTCATCCTCTTGTGAAATTGTATGTGTTTTGGCAGTAATCTATTTTCCTGTTTCATTTTCTATAAAAATTTCTTATTGTCCTATAACTTGTTTATGACAGGGAGCTATAGTTATGCAAACTCTCATACACTTTTACATTGCCTGGAAGCATTGTTTGCAAAACAGCAGATGTTTCTCCCTAAGCCTTTTTTTTTTTTAAGATAGGAGCAGAATTTCCCTCCCTGAGACTCCTCACATAAATAAAGTGTAACGAATGACTTGGCTTTGAGATAATTTTTGCAGTGTGATGTAAAACATCCTTTGTTGGCAAGAGATCTCTTACTGTAAGACCAGCATTAAGTATGAAGACAGAGGAACAATTGGAATTTTGGCCAGAGTCAAGGTAGAGTTTGATTCATTAATTGATAAGTTGGCTAAAACATACAAACTATAGAAGGAATGTATATGTGCTTTAAACCTTTTGGCTTAAACATAAAGTACATGGGTAATCTTTCACTGAGGCCCAACTTTTCCTTGCCATGATTTCATTGTTTGGAGTTCCACATTCTCATTCTTACATAAACAACCCTCGTCATGCATCATTTACAACATCCAGTTTCAATTTCTTTAAAGTGGAGCAAGATCTTAAAAATACTTGTGAGGTAAACTGAATGTAGTCTCTATCTAGACTAGCATTTAATATATTTTGTTCCAATCTTTTATACTATACCTACACTGAAAAGCGACTCACTTTAGAGTGCTCTGAAGCTATTTGAGTAAATGTTTACAGAAACAACCTTTTCAATTTATATTTTTAGTTCATTGGTTTCCATAATATTTAATATGATTGTATAATTCTGATACCTAATAACAAATACAGCAACCATAAACAGACTTGAGAATGAAGACAAATGCCTATTTATTTTTGTGGTACTGGAGATTGAACCCAAGGATGTTCTACATCTGAGCTACAACTCTAGCCCCATTTTATTTATTTATTTATTTATTTATTTATTTATTTATTTATTTATTTTTGCAGTACTGGGGATTGAACTCAGGGGCATTCTACCTCCAAGCTATACCCCCAGCCCTATTTTTTATTCTTTATTTTGAAACAGGGTCTCACTAGGTTGTGGAGGGCCTCACTAGGTAGCTGAGGCTGGCCGCGAACCGGGATCCGCCAGTCTCAGCCTCCCAAATGCTGGGATTACAAGTGTGTGCCACCACGCCTGGATTATTTTTTATTTTGAAACAATCTCATGAAGTTGCTGAGGGTCTTGCCAAGTTGCTGCACACTGACCTCAAACCTTCGATCCTCCTGTCTTAGCCTCCCAAGTACTGGGATTACAGGCATGTGCCACCATGCCCAGCTGTAAATGATTCTTAACTGCAAACATTTCAGCTGGTGCACAGAAGTGTGGAGGCAGTGGGGGAAGGATTGATACTTGGCCACCAGTTGGTGGGTTTTAAAGAGGAACAAAAGAGTATAGGGTATATGTGGGATGTAGTCACATGTCCAGTGTGCCTATTGTACTGACTCAATTATTAAGAGCATCCTTCTTTATTTCCTAAGGGGTCCTGGGGAATAGACTGTGTCATCATCTAGTGTTGGCTAACTCAGTAGGTGTGGTTAAGTGGAGGTAAAAGTTGATTAAGGGAGTTACTATTGAATTTGCTTAATTTTTGTCGTGGTCTACTTGGCAATGGTATAAAGACTTGTCAACTGGTTGCTATTGGATTTAGAGTTGTCTAGACGCTATAGAGTTCTTGATCAGAGTTGGGATGGGGCCAGAGACACTGAGCAGCCTAGAAGGCTGCCCATGGCTGTGGTGGAGGGTTTCCAGGGTGGGGGATGCTGTTGCAGTGGGGCTTTCAGGGCTGCTCTGCACCCTGCAGACATTAGATGCAGGTGGTGATCTTGGGTTGAGAGCTAAGACCAACTTTCACATGGGACTCACAAGTGTACCATTTTCCCGTGTGCGTGCGTGTGTGTGTGTGTGTGTGTGTGTGTGTGTGTGTGTGTGTATGTGTGAAGGCTTGGTGAATGCTGTTAACTAAAAAATATATTGAAATAAAATCCTCTTTCTTTACTCACTGGCAATGTTTTCAGAGCTGGGCCTCCTCAACAACTTGACACATTTTCTCCATCTCTACAGTCACCTTCCTATACCCTTCCTCCTTCAGTCCCTCTGTCTCTTGGCTCTCTGCTGACACTGCTTCTTCCTCATCTGAATCAGATTCCTGAAAGGGTTCTGGTCACCCAGGTGTCCTGTCTTGTGGAGAATCAGTCCTGCTCTACCGAGCCACAATAATCTGGAGGCCCACAGACCGCTTCTCCCTCCTCTTCCTTTCCCCCTTTTTTTTTTTTTTTGGCTGTCTGATCTCTGTGTTGGTTCCTGTACCTAGAGAGAACAATCACAAATCATAGTATCTGGAGTAGATAAGTCCAGGAGCTGGCTCTTGACCCTGGTATCTGGAAGGTTAGCTCCTCAGCAGTACCACCTTCTGTGTGGTCTGTAATTGATTGCTGAACTTGGGGCTGCCAAGAGGCTCAATGTAAGCATGCCTAGAGATGGGCGTGGTGGCCTATACCTATCATCTAGTACTTGGGAGGCTGAGACAGGAGAATCGCAGGTGCCAGGACAGCCTTAGCAAGTAGTGAGACTTTCATCAGCCTAGTGAGACCCTGTTTCTAAATAAAGATAATAGGGATGAGGATGTAGCTTGGAGGTAGAATGCCCGTTGGATTCAATTCCCAGTACCACACACACACACACACACACACACACACAAAAAAAAAAAAAAAAAAAAAAAAAAGAGAGAGAAAGAGAAACATGCCTAGAGTCAAAAGACTGTCACTGCATTGATGCTTTTTTTTAAAAACAGTTCCAGATTAGCTACTGAGCATTTGTTGTGTACCCAGATAACAATGCTAGTTACATTCACGAGTACTAGATCATTGAATCTTCACAACAACTCTGAGCTAATATTACGCACACACACTTTTGAAAAACACATGAAGATATTGAGGTTATGAGGATATAAAGAAACTTCGAGAAGTGCGTGAAGGTCTCAAAGATTAGATAGTCTCAAAGGAGCTCACTCACAGTCGCTCAGACAGTACACAGGAACCAGGATTTGAACCTGATTTATTATTTATTTTTTTTGTGTGATTTGACGTCTTGGCTTCCTATCAGATCTCAGTGTCCCGTTTCTGTAAAATGGAATGCTCAAAAAAGGTTGTTATTTTTAGATTGTAAGTAAAGGGATTAGAATTATGATTTTCAGACTTTAAAAACATCACAGAACCTGTTATTTTAGTGAAATCTTGTAAAGAAGCCTCAGAGTAAAATGGTTTAAGTACCAAACTGGGTAAAGCAGGTGGGGTGTCTGCAATTATCTCCAGCACTCTCCTCTCATCCTGTCAGCCCCTGGAGGTCCACCAAGGACCACGCTTCTGTGACACTGATTAGTGCAATTGTACACATGCATCTGTTGAGAGCAAAAGGCTCAGAAAGGGCATGCAGTGTGAGACCGTCGTCCTCCCCAAGCAACCAGCGTGGGGTTCTTCTCCCTAGAACCTGGGACTTTGATTCTTCGTTTTTCTCCTAGTGATTTCTTATGTGTGTATAAATAAGCAGATTTGTGTGAATTCTTTTTTAAGCCCTTTTTGGTAAAACTTAATATAATCCGTATTTACGATCTTACTTTCTCTGATATTCTTGGAAATTTCAAAGACCAAAACCAACTGTTTGTTAAAGTATTTTCAAAGGTGGTGACTGTGCAAAAGGGTGACCAGCCAGACCTGTTTGCCTGGGATGGAGGGTTTCCTGAGATAGTAGAATTTCACTGTTAAAGTCCCAGGAAAAATGGGGAAACTTGGTCACCAAGCTGTGAGGTCACAAGGATCTGCCCTGAAGGTCACTAGCCAGAGTTCCATTAAAACCCCCACTCCCATGACCTGGGGAATGGCTGATTCCTGGTCTAGGTGATCAGGTGAACTGTAGGTTGTCTAAGGAGCCTTGTTAACACTAGTCCTTTATTTCTGGACCTGAACTTGATCTGAAAATCAATACAAACAGATCTCACTTCAAAGAGATCAAAAAGCAACACTTTTTGTTTTTAAAGCATAGTTAGAATATGGGCATGGTCTTTATCTTTTTCTGCTATCAAGGATTTTTTCTTTCTCCTTTTTTTCCCTGTTACTAGGGCCCAGAGGCATTTTACCTCCAAGCCACATTCCCAGCCCTTTAAAAAAACTTTACAAATTAAAAAAAAATTATTGATGCATTGTAATCAATTGATTATAAGTATGTGGGTTTGAATCTTTTTTTTTTTTTTTTTTTTTTGTGGTACTGGGGATTGAACTCAGGGGCATTCTACCTCCGAGCTACACCCCCAGCCCTATTTTTTATTCTTTATTTTGAAACCGAGTCTCACTAAATTGCGGAGTGCCTCACTAGGTAGCTGAGGCTGGCCGCGAACCCGGATCCTCTGGTCTCAGCCTCCCGAATGCTGGGATTAAAAGCGTGCGCCACCACGCCCGGCTGGCTTTTTTTTTTTTTTTTTTGAAACAAGGTCTCACTAGGTTGCTGAGAGTCTTGCTAAGTGGGTGAAGCTGGTCTCCGACCTTGATCCTTCTGTCTCAGCCTCTCAAGTACTGGGATTACATGTGTGTACCACCACTCTGGCTGTATTAAGATATTTTTAAATATTAAACTAATAGATAAATCTATTTTTAAGGTTATTTAATAGCAATACATCTTTAAAAAAATCTTCAATGGATTTTATCTAGCCTTCATTACTTTTTTTGTATTGGCCATAGGATTTGGCAAAACAAAACAACCAACAAGCAAATAAAAAACCACTCCCACCAACAAATCAACCTTTTAAAAGTGCAGTAAGCTCTATTATCTACCAGTGTGATTATATGGAAAACCCCCTATAAGCTTTGGAGTTGTTTACAGTTCCTAAGATGTTAGAAAGTTCCCTTAAACTTTCAGAGCCCAGGCTTCTTCATTGGTTCAGTGGAGATAATTATACCTGCCTAACAGGATTTACATGGACTACTAAAGTGCTTGGCAAATTATATTTGCATGGTAAATGTTCTTTTCTCCCTAAAATGATAAAGGTTACATTTAATCAGGTTCTCATTAGTGGAAAGTTAGCAATATATAAAGAATAAAGTATGTTTGCCATTAAACAATGTACCAAACAGGTTTGGAGGCATGAAGAAACTTTCTGGGTGACGGAAATATTCTCTGTTTTGATCTGGATGATGGTAATATGGGTATTTAAATATGTAAATATTCATCAAGCTGTATACTTAAAAGCTCTTTATTTTACTATATGTAATGGTTCTTTCTCTAAAAACAGTATACAACCATTGTTTCTTTTAAGGGTGTAGAGGGCTCATAATCATAGAAATCTATTGCTGCCTTACTCGTAGTAGGGCATAAGTATCATTTATTAGAGCCTTGATACATATATATCCAGCATGAGACACACACACACACACACACACACACACACACACACACACATACACGAAACTACCTAATACATATAATGCTTACAGAGTGTAATGGTGAGAAAAGACGATTACTCCAGATCTAAATCAGTTGCAAATGTATTTTTCATGGAGTGTCTAATAAGCTATAGTTTTTTTTCTTCTTACTATTTGGCTTTCCATGGAGTCTCAGCTAACCAAATGTGTGGCAGCTTTGTGTTACTATAATAAGGTACCTGCGATAATTAGCTTATGAAGAGAAAAGGTTTAATCTGGCTCCTGGTTTTGAAGAGTCCAGTTCAAGATCTAGTAGTCCTATTGATTTGGGCCTCTTGTGAGGACACATGGCAGGAGCATTTGGCGGGGCAAAATTGCTCACATTGTGAGTAAGAAATCAAAGAGGAAGAGAGGGCAGGCCAGAGTTCTACAGTCCCCTTTGGGGGAATGCCCCAAATTACCTAAGGACCTCCCACCAGGTTCCATTGTCCTCCCAATGGCGCCACTCTGGGAAGCAACTCCTTTAACACATGGACTTTTGGGAAACATTCACTATCCAAACTATAGCACTGAACTTTTACAATAGGTGAGATACTATCTAATGTTTGTGTTTGAGGAAGGGAGCCAATGTCTGTACTCCATGGAAAAACAGCTTTATAAATGATTTTAGACAATGGATTTGGAAAACAACTTTGGACACTGGGCCTTCAGAGAACTCACTCATATTCCCCTGGTGAGATCACTTAGTACAAAGCAATTTGTTTAAATAATAGAAAAATGCTGGCCTTTTGGAGCTCATTTTTACATTGCATGATTTATTATAGTCTCTCTGTTTTTCTGACTGCCTATGTTTAAGGAAATAATGTTATCACTATTTCCAGAAATGGTTTGGATAACTTCTTGGAAACCCTTCCTATGCATTTGCATTTTGGTATCTCTTTATTATTTCCTACACAGACTTCCTTTCAAGTGCTGGGATATTTATGGGGTCTTCTAGGGAGGGTGTGAGTGTGGGGTCATGACACAGAGGGGAACCTAATAGCGTATGATCCACCTGAGGAGAAAATATAACCAACATTGGTACCAAAACAACAAAATAACAATTGCTGGTATGATGGGAAAGGAGACAATTCAATAAGGCTGCCCAGGATCCTCTCAAGAGATACAGTGTCCAATTCCTTGGTTGATGGTGATAGGTGATCTCAGAGTGGTAGATGGGCAGCAAGCTCAGAGAGCAACTGTTCAGGAGAACAGGAGCTCTGGAGAGGTGGGAGTATCTTCAAGAAAATGTGAAACTGAGAGATAGATTTCAGCCAACTGAGAGGAGGAGATTATTCTTTATGGTAGAGAGTTTGCTGATGAGTTAGTGATTACTGAAAAACTAAGCAAGGGGGAAAAGATTAAAAATGCAAAAATTTGCCAAGTATTTGTAAGAAAAGAATATCAATTTTCCAAACATAGAAAGAGAAGTTGACACAAGGTACAGGAAACATATAGAACCCCCTTTAGATAAGACCAAAGAAGAGGTTCACCACGCCACATAATAATCAAGCTGACTAATGTAGAGGCTAAGGAGAGAATTCTAAAGGCAACAAAAGTAAAAGGCCAAATGACATTTAGAGGGAAACCAATTAGAATCACTCCAGACCTCCCTAACCAAGTCCTGAAAGCCAGGAGGGGATGGAGTAACATATTCCAAACTCTGAAAGAAAATAACTTGTAGCCAAGATTCTCATACACAGCAAAACTCTCTCTCAAAATTGACGGGGATATAAAAACCTTCCATGACAATCAGAAACTGAAAGAATTTATGTCTTCCAAACCAGCACTAGAGAAAATACTCAAAGAGATTAAATACAAAGAAGAACTAACAAATAAATGTCAGAACCAGAGAAACAATAATTTCTAGGAAGCAAACAACTAAGCAAAGAAGAACAAACACTACTGCAAACAGAAGTCAAAACTCAAAATGTTAGGAATTAAAAATCATCTCTCAATAATCACAATGAATATAAATGGTCTCAACTCCTCAATAAAAGGCACAAGGTGGCAAAATGGATTAAAACTCAGAATCCATCTGTATGCTGCCTGCAAGAAACACACCTTACAAACAAAGATTCCCACAAACTAAAGGTGAAGGGCTGGAGTAGGGTAATGCATGCCAATGGAACTCAAAGACAAGCAGGAGTAGCAACTATGATATCAGATAAATTAGATTTCAAGCCTAAGCTTATCAAAAGAGACAAAGCAGGTCATTTTTTACTAGTAAAAGGAACAATCCAGCAAGAGAAAATAACAATTATCAATATCTATGCCCCAAACTTAGGTGCAATCACTTTCATAAAACAAATTCTGCATGATACAATGTCACACATAGATCCCAATACACTACTAATACTAGGAGACTTCAATACTCCTCTCACATCACTAGACTCATCTTCTAAACAAAAGATCAGTAAAGATGCTTCAGGCCTAAATACCATAAACCAAATGGACCTGTTAGACACATACAGAATATTTCACCCAACTACAGCTGAATTCACATTTGTCTCAGCAGCCCATGGAACCTTCTCCAAAATAGACCACATTCTGGGCCACAAAGAGAGAACTGGCAAATTAAAAAATGTAGCATAATTCCCTGCATCTTTTCAGACCACAATGGAGTGAAACTAGACACCAATTCTAAGAAGACCCAGAGTAACCATGTAAACACATGGAGACTGAACACTACATTGCTGAACGAAGAATGGGTCATAGAAGAAGTAAGGAGAGAAATTAAAAAATTCCTAGAAACCAATGAAAATAGAGACACAACATATTAAAACCTCTGGGACACCTTGAAGGCAGTACTAAGAGGAAAATTTATAGCACTGAGTGCCCACATAAGAAGAACAGAAAATCACCAAATAAGTAACCTAATGACACAGCTCAAAGCTGTGAAAATCAGAGCAGAAATTAATGAAATAGAGAATAAAAAAATACAGAAAATCAACAAAACAAAAAGGTGGCTTCTTGAAAAAATAAAAGAGAGATAAATCATTGGCCAATCTAACAAAAAGAAAGAGAGAATCAACCAAAATTACCCAAATAAAGGATGAAAAAGGTGATATTACCACCAACAGTGTGGAAATACAGAGGATCATCAGAAACTCTTTTGAAAGACTATACTACAACAAAATGGAAAATCTAGAAGGAACTGATAAATTTCTAGATACATATATCCTTCCTAAATTGAGTCAAGAAGACATAGAAAACGTAAATAGACCAATAACAATCAAAGAAATAGAAACAGCAATAAAGAGTTTACCATCAAACAAAAGCCCAGGGCCAGATGGTTTTCCAAGTGAATTTATAAAACATTTATAGAAGTGCGAATCCCAATACTCCTCAAACTATTCTGTGAAATAGAAAGAAACGGCACCCTCCCAAACACATTCTATGAAGCCAACATCACATTAATACCAAAGCCAAATAAAAACAGCTCAAGAAAAGAAAACTATAGGCCTATATCATTGATGAACTTAGATGCAAGACTGCTAAACAAAATCTAGCAATGTGCATTCAAAACCACATCAAGAAAATTATACACCATGACCAAGTTGGGTTCATCCCAGGGATGCAAGGCTGGTTCAACATACAAAAGCAATCCATGTAATTCACCACATAAACAGATCAAAGACAAAAATCATATGATCATCTCAATTGATGCTGAAAAAGCATTTGACAAGATCCAACACCCATTCATGCTAAAAGCACTACAGAGAATAGAAGGAACATACCTCAAAATCATAGAGGCAATATACAATAGGCCTACAGCCAGCATCATATTAAATGGAGAAAAACTGAAAACAGTAACAAGACAAGGATGTCCATTATCACCTCTTCTGTTCAACATAGTACTTGAGACTCTAGCCAGAGCAATAAGGCAAGAGAAGGAAATCAAAGGGGTAAAAATAGGGAAAGAAGAACTAAAACTATCCCTTTCTGCACATGACATGATACTATACTTAGAAGACCCAACAAAGTCAGTCAAAAAACTTATAGAACCAATCAACAAATTCAGCAAAGTGTCTGGATACAAAATCAATCTTAAAAAATCAGAAGCTTTCCTGTATGCCAACCATAAATCCACTGAAAAAGAAATCCAGAAAACAATTCCACTCACAATAGCACCCCCCAAAATAAAATGTTTAGGGATAAACCTAACCAAAGAGGTAAAAGACCTGTATAAGGAAAACTATAAAAAGTTGAAAAAAGAAATCAATGAAGATCTTAGAATATGGAAAGATCTACCATGCTCTTGGATAGGCAGAATAAATATCATCAAAATGGCCACCCTCCCAAAAGTGATCTACAGATTCAATGCAATACCCATTAAATTACCAAAGTCACTCCTCACAGACATAGAAAAACCAGTCCTTAAATTCATCTGGAACAACAAACAGCCCAGGATAGCCAAAGTAGTTCTTAGCAACAAGAACCATACAGGATGTATGACAATACCCGACTTCAAATTCTAGTACAAAGCCACAGTAATAAAAACAACATTGGCACAAAAACAGACACATAAACCAATGGAGCAGATTAGAACATTCAGAAACAGACCCATGTGCTTACAGTCAACTGATTTTTGACAAAGGAGCCAAAAGCATACACTGGAAAAAAGATACCTTTTTAAACAAATGGTGTTGGTAAAACTAGTTAACTATATACAGGAAAATGGAAATAAACCCCACTTTGTCATCCTGCACAAGAGTCAACTCAAGGTGGATCAAAGACCTGGAAGTCAGGCCAGAGACCTTGCAGCTACTTGAAGAGGGCATAGGCCCAATGCTTCAACACATAGGCACAGGTAAAAACTTTCTCAACAAGACCCCCAAAGCACAAGCAACTCAAAGGAAGATCAATGCATGGGATTGCATAAAACTTAAGAGCTTCTGTGCAGCAAAGAAACTATCAAGAACCTCATCAGAGAGCACACAGAGTGGGAGAAAATTTTTGCCAGCTACTCTTCTGATAGAGTACTAATACCTAGGATAAATAGAGAACTCAAGAAACTCACAGCTAAGAAAACAAATAACCCAATCAAAAAAATGGGCAAAGGATCTAAATAGACACTTCACAAAAGAAGTAATACAAGTGGCTTATAAATGTATGAGGAAATGTTCTACATCATTGGTAATCAGGGAGATGCAAATCAAAACTACCTTGAGATTTCACCTAACCCCAATCAGAATGGCAATCATTAAGAACACAAACAACAACAACTGCTGGCGAGGGTGCCAAGAAGTGGGAACACTAATACATTGTTGGTGGGATTGCAAACTTGTGCAACCACTTTGGAAAACAGTATGGAGGATCCTCAGATGAATGGGAATGAACCTACCATATGATCCAGCAATCCCACTTCTGGGTATCTACACAAAAGATTGGAAACCAAACTATCAAGCTGATGCATGTGTATCTTTGTTCATAGCTGCACAATTTACAATTGCCAAACTATGGAACCAGCCAAGATGTCCATCAATAGATGAATGGATTACAAAACTATGGGATATGTACACAATGGAGTTTTACTCATCCATAAAGAAGAACAAAATCATGTAATTTGCAGGGAAATAGATGGAACTGGAAAACATTATGTTAAGTGAAATTAGTCACTCACAAAAAGTGAAAAATCATATGCTCTCCCTAATATGTGGAATCTAGGGGGAAAATGGGACATAAGACGGACTCTAGATGGAGAAACCGTAGGTGAGCAAAGAACTTGACTTAAAAGAAGGTGATAGGGGGAGGGGGGACACCCTAATGAGCATGATGTACTTTCAGGAACATATCAAAGTCAATCACTAAATTGAACTTGAGAAGGAGGGAGGAGGAGGGAGTGGGGCAGGAATTGGGGAAGGGTTAAATGAGAAATGTGTGCATGTATGCCTTTACCAGCTTGTATCTAAAAAAGATGTATGATTACAATGCACCAATTAAAAGTAAATAAATAAAAAAAGAAAAGAATATCAGATACTACATGATTCAGCAGTAAATAATAATAATAATAATAATAATAATAATTATTATTATTATTATTGTGGTACTGAGGATTGAACCCAGGGGCATTCTACCTCTGAGTGACAATCCCAGTCCTATTTTATTCTTTACTTTGAAACAGTGTCTCATTAAGTTGCAGAGGGCCTTGCTAAGTTGCTGAGGCTCTAGCCTCAAATCTGTGATCTTCCTTGTCTCAGCTTCTCAAGTACTGGGCTTACAGGCATGCTCCAACTGTGCCCAAGTTGCTACATGTTACTTTTCTTCCAGAGGCTGTTGAAATTTGAACCTGAAAGAAAGTGTCCCAGCAGACCCTGAAAGTTTGAAAATACAGTCAGTGTGTAAAACAGTGGGCAAGTACTTATTCTGTGGCTTTGATCCCACCTGCTGCTTCTACAGAGCTGTAGCCACACTTCTCTCATACCCCCATATAGTTTTCATCAGTGGATTTTAACTATTCCCCTACATTTCCTAAATTCCAGGTTGTTGTAGTGACCATCCCTGATATGATGCTTTCAGCTAATGCAGAACTTGCCTTGTCCACCTTTATGATCTTTTCCTGTCACAGGGCTAGAAACCTGGGAACCACATTTCCAGGATTCCTTGCTAATCGTTCCCAATTAGAGTCTGTCAATTGTAAGCAATGCCTGAGATCTGGAGTACAAGAGGAACAGAAGGGATGCATATTATTCCTTAGCAGTGACAGTGGGCACAAAGGCTTTTAAACAATGTGAGGTTTTGTAGCAACTGCTAGGAATCTGGAAATCATCTGCTGTGGTATTGCAGAGAGCTGCAGTCACTGGTGACAATAACTTGTGATTCATGTGAAGTCTCCACTCTCTGAAAGCAGTGGGAAACTGTAGCGCTAGCAATGTTTCCCCTAAACCTAAGATTCACAAAGACCTGGGTTCAAATCCTTACTCTTTATTAGCTGTGTAACCATGACCGAGTTCTTGGTTCTTGACTTAATTTTTTAAACTGTGCAATAACAACTACTCTTACTTTATAGGTTATGAGGAATAAATAGGATAATACATGTGAGAACCCCCATTAGAAGACCTCTTCCCCTGGCAGGCACTCAGCACCAGGCAGCTATTGCTGTTGTTATTTTTGTCCTCTATTCACCGCCTGCCACTGTTGTTACTTATGCTATAGCTGCTGTGTGATTGCTAGGAAAGGAACCTATGTGCAGGCTGCTGGGCTAACTCCCCCACTTCTTTTTCCATAGTCTTTGGCTTTCACATCTTACCTTCTTCCTGCCTCAGAGCAGAAGCCTGAGCCTACCAGACACCCAGACCTGTTTGAGTGTAGGACCTGATGGAACCAGCTGTGACCTTGGCACCTGTGCTTTGTTTCTCCTAGTTGGCTTCTCTTTATAACCCAAGGATAAAGAACAACCTTTTGCTCCAGGCAGTGACTGACATCTGGTTGACATCCTGGCTCTGCTCCTTCTGAGGGTCCAGTCACTCCTGCTGTTGTCCTGAGGTCTCTACTCTTGAGAGGCAGATTCATTCTAATGCCCTCATGGCTTCCACAGCAAACCTCACTGCAAAGTGGAACCCTTTCTAGGCAGTTATCGAATTCCTGGGTTAAAGCATGTCTTTCTCATCCCCCATTATATATGTGAGACACCAGATGTTCCAGCTGATGAGCCCTATAAGTGATTTTTTTCTCCTCATTGATTTAAAAAATTGTACCCTTTCTCTGTACGGCACATGGTCAAGTACTTTAAAATATATAATTAATTAAAGTGTTTACTGAAAGTAACAAGCAAGAAAAATAAATGCAAATGAAGTAGAAAATTTATAGAAACAGCCTGGGGACAGCCATCTCTATACTGGACTGATGGAGAGGATACCCCAGTGGTAAAGTAGCAGGGGCCCTGGTAAATGAGGGGCAGCCAGCCCAGACACACAGGTCTACACACTCAATGTGCATTTTCTGTTTCCTTCTGGCGTGAACTACAGATTTCGAGAAGAACTTTCTGGCCTATCTTGATCATCAAGAAAGATGGGAGAACAGGGAAAAAGAAGAAAAAAAATGAATGCACAGAGTGAACAGTTGTCACATCCTTGCTGTATTTATTCCCTTTCCTCTGCTATTTCTAGTCCCCCCCCCCTCTGTCCTACATTTATAAGGGATTCATGCAGGACTGAGGGGAGGTCAGGGTGCTGTGAAGGCAAGGGCACAGTCTAGGTCTCATTCCTCTCCTCTCCAAAGGCCCCCAAACTAAGACGATGGCACGTGGTACAACACTAGATAGTGTCTGTCTGCTTTCCTCCCTGGAAACCTGTAACTAAACACAGAACCAACCAAAGCACCTTCATTAAAGGCTTTTATTTTTTGCATGAAAAATATGAAATATATACTAATTTAGAAGGTAGAATTTGGACATAAAATTGGAAACTAAAAGCTGGGTGTGGTGGCGCATGCTTGTAATCCTAGCATTTGGGAGGCTGAGACTGAAGGATCCGGGTTCGTGGCCAGCCTCAGCTACCTAGTGAGGCACTCCGCAACTTAGTGAGACCCTGTTTCAAAATAAAGAATAAAAAATAGGGCTGGAGGTATAGCTTGGAGGTAGAATGCCCCTGAGTTCAATCCCCAGTACGGCAAAAAAAAAAAAAAAAAAAAAAAAAAAAATTGAAAACTAAAAATAATAAAACATAAAACCCTTCTACCTCTTGTTATGTTTTGGATATAGAATTTCTCTCCTGGAAAAGCTCATATACTGGCAATGTAAAAATGTTTAGAAGTGAAATAATTGGATCAGGGCTCTCATTCCATCAGTGGACAAGTCCATTAGTGGGTTAATAATTTTATGGACTTACGGGGAGGTAAGTAGGTAGCTACTGTGTGGCTGGAGGAGGTAGGTTTATTGGGAGTGTGGCCCTGGGGACTTTTTCTGTCCCTGGTCCCTTCTGTGTCTCTCTGTGCTTTTGGCCACCACTGACTGAGAGTGTCTTTTGTCTGTGGTTTCTGCCTTGGAACCAGCCAACCTTGGACTGAGCCAAATAAATCTTTCCTCCCCTAAGATGTAAAAGGAAGGGAGAGTTAAGCGCACAGGTTCACATGCAGCGGCAATTAGGCTGGTCAACTTAGTCTACTTTGGCAGTTTACTTTGTTAATTTGGATGTAGTCAGTAGCTCTACAGTCCTTAACCACTGTCTTCAGATCCTGTGTGACTTTTAAACAGTCTTCCCATGATCCTGGAGGCAGGTGTCAGAAGAGTAGACTGGGATGGGTGTAGATATTACTACTTGGTCAGGGACTGGGTTGGGAAGTCAGCAAACTGTAACCTGTGGGCTAAATCTGGCTTGCTCTCTTTTTCTAGCTAAAGTTGTATTGGAACCCAGCCACACCCACTTGTTTACATATTATTTTTGGTTGCTTTTGTTCAACAGTGGTGAGGTTGGGTAGTTGTGACAGAGATCCTCTAGCCTACAAAGCTGAATGTATTTACTATCTGGGCCTTTATAGGAAGTTTTCTAACCTCTGGCCCAAGATGAAGCACTGATGTTGTAGCTGGAGTCACATTAGCTGGCAGGTGAGTGTGGAAGACGGGGAAATTAAGCCAAGAGCTACACTTGACTGTCTACTTCTCTCTTTTTTATCACTGAGACTTGAACCTAGGGCTGCATTACCATTGAACTACATTCCTAGCCCTTTATATTTTTATTTTGAGACAGGATCTCACTTAGTTGTCAGACTGGCCTTGAACCTGTGATCCTCCTGCTTCAGCCTCCTGAGCAGCTAGGATTATAGGCATGTTCCACTGTGCCAGGAATGATAGGTGCTTTTTTTTTCGAATTTGTTGGTTTCATGCAGATACGATCATTTAGTCATTCACTTATTTATGGTGGGTTAACCAGGGTTTGTATTCATATTATCTTGCATGGCGTTCGATGCATAACAGGCTCCCAGTATTTGTGGAGTGATTGGATTGCCCTTGCCAGAAGCAAAATAGCAGGAATGATTCTGAAAATCAGACCCCTTTC
Source organism: Graphiurus murinus (assembly GCA_004027655.1). NCBI lineage: Eukaryota > Metazoa > Chordata > Mammalia > Rodentia > Gliridae > Graphiurus > Graphiurus murinus. Next base: position 33,700 of record PVLC010005009.1, on the reverse strand, counting down.
CTTCCAGAAATAGACAGATAAGGAATTTTTATGATTTGTGAACAAAATGGATACTGGAATATAAAATTTATAATTATGTGAATGTAAATTATAAAATAAAAATATCATTTTAAAAAAGCATCTACATGCTTATGTTGCCCAATTCTTCTAATAGCAGGTTTTATTTACAGGTGAATAGAGTAAGTAAAGCCTCCACAGTTGGGTTTGAATTCTATCTCTGCAATTGCTAGCTGTATGGCCATGGGCAAGTTACTAAACCTGTCTGTTTCTTGGTTTTCTGGATTTTAAAATGTGGATGATAATGCTACCAACCTCCTGGGATTGTTAGGAGGATTGAGAAGGAATAAGCAGAGACTTGCACTGTGATGGAGACATATTAACTATTATATTTATATTCCCCTCTCAGAATAGCCAACCAGCTCTATCCACATCTTAATTTCCTATACTCATTTCTCAAACTCCCCCCTTAATTTGCCCGAGATATCAAAGACATGGGCTCTTTGTCTGGGTCATATGATAATGCTCCTCTAATGATGGAGAGATGTGATCTATGGAAATTAGAGCCCCAGTGGAGAGAGCACCCCACAATTATTTGAGCTAGCTACTCAGATCCTGGCAGCACAGTCTTTCTGGAAGAAATCATGTGAGTCACAGAGGGAATGGGACCATCTCTCTGTGTGACTGGACTGTGACCAATGGCTTGTCAATCACAAGAACAGGTCTCTGATTTTGTTCAGTACACGTTTTTACCTGCTGTATTTGTTCTTCTGGCTTGAGCCTGTCTTCAGTTCTTTCATCTGGAAAACTCTGACAAGAGGCGTTATTAAGCTGCTCCTTCAGCTGGCATGAGGTTAATCCCATCAGACGGGGAGTATTTTGCTGTAATTGTCTCTGTGAGGCAGTGCCTGCTGGTATTTTCACATCTGTGCTTCAGTTATGTCTGGGTCCTTGGGTTAACTTTCATCACCTCCTTTGACTAAGGTATAGATGTTATAATACAAAAGAGCTCAGCCAGGTGAATCAGAGCATTGCTTTTGGAAGAGAACATTACTCTAGCAGGCTCATGGTTAATAGTGGATTTGCCATTCATCCTTATTTCCGTCCATCTATCCATCCATCCATCTATCCATTGTGATGTGTGAGATAATATTGAATTTGACTTTTGGTTCTACTTAAAATTCCCCTGTTAGCTATTCACATATCTTCTTCCAGCCTCCTTTTTCTTCTCTGTTAAAGGAAATAATAAACACTCATCCAATGACCTATGTCTCTCTGGACTCATGTATTTACAGCACCCACTCTATTCCCAGGCCCCTTTATGTGCAATATGCACATATCCAGATAAGTTTAAATACTTTGCAGTCTGTTGATCCTCACAGGGATGTTGCAGAGTTTATATCAGATCACATAAATGAAAACACACTGCCGTGTCTGGCATAGCATAGGTATTTCTTGGATCTCTGAATCTAAATTCCAAAGCCTGCTATAGGTTTCAGAACACACAGAGAGGCTTTAGAAGACTTGGGGTAGGGTCCCAACTCTGTCACTTAATTAGTTGTGACACTTTGAGTACATACATCATTTACTTCCCCAAATCTCACATTTTCTTCAATAACACAGTAAAAAAGTGTCCTAAGTTCTCAGAGTGATCAAATGAAAATGTTTGTAAAAAGAGCTTTTTAACTGTAAAGGATGATATGAATGCAAAATGCTGTACAGGCAGCCTTGATAATTGCAGTCTCTTTCAATTGGAAGCAGTTGTAGAAAGCTAGATGACATCTCTTAGTTTTAGTTTAGCTTTGCTCAATGGCCCAGGACACTCATCTAAATGTTAATAAAACAGGAGAGCTCTTGACCTTGCTTTACAACCAAAGCAAACACATACACACACACACACACACACACACACACACACACACACACACACACACACACGTCTATACAGCATCAAATGCTTCTAAACTTCAGCTGGGGAGATGTGGGATCGACATCCATGGAAGCAAGAGTGGGGGTCCTGTTTCCCATTAGTGCCCTGGGGCCATAGGTGAAAAGCCATAGGAAAGTCGAGGACAGCATCGGAGGAGGGGAGAGGATGACTAAGCTCCTGCCCTGGCTGGAGCTCCTCGGTGGCTCCACTTTAAAAGGGGTTAATTGCTCAGATTACCCACATGCTCCCTCTCTCTCAATGTCTTTGCAGTAGTGTAAGGAGGGAAGATGGGAGGTCTGCCACTGCTGCTCCTCTTCCTATTCTTCCTCCACTACAGGGAAATTGGTGGGAGAGAGGAGAAGGTAGCATGAGACACGTATAAAGAGACTAGGTTTTTCCGGGACTTGCTTCCCTGTGCACAGGGGAGACAGCTGCAATGTCATTGAACACTGGAGAAAACAGATGAATCATCATCACCATCTTTGTCTCATGCAGCAAACTTATTTGGCTTCATTTTTCTAGTCTATGGGCCTGCATAGGATTTCAGAAGAGAGAAACAAAGAAGAGAGAAACGAGAGATGAGAGATGAGAGATAGAGAGAGAGAGAGAGAGAGAGAGAGAGAGAGAGAGAGAGAGAGAGAGAGAGAGAGCGAGCCAGAATAGAGGTATACTAAGAAGTGCACATGGCTGGAAAGGCTTGGCATCTGAGAAGTAAGAAGAATCTGTGAAAGGATAGGTGCCTGGTGGTTTCTGCAAGACTGAAATCCTAATTGTTAAAAGTTACCAAGATCTCATATTGTTATTATAGCATAACCTAACCTATCTTGACTGATATAAATAGGAAATGATGGAAAGACTAAATTGGGGTAAAAAGAAATGTAAAAACTCAATAAGTCAACCAGTTTGTTTGTGTTTAAAACCACCAAGTGAAGTCTGTTAAGCTTTAAATTATGTGTACATTTTTTGGTGGTGGTAGATGGTTTCTCTCGCTCTCTTTTTAAAAAATTTATTTTATTATTATTATTATTTTTTTTGTGGTAATGAAGATTGTACCCAGGGACATTGTACATCTGAGCTACACCCTCTAGCCCTTTTGTATTTTGAAACAGGGTCACACTAAGTTGCCAAGGCTGGTTTCAAATTTATGATCCTCCTGTCTGAGTCTCTCAAGTTCTAGGATTACAGGCTCTGCCACCACGCCCTGCAGGTCGTGGATGGTTTCTGAAGGGAGGGAGGTCAGTGACTATTGGATTTGTTTGGTAGCACTGCCATAATGAAGTACGCATTTGTGCAGCTTGAGTAACAGAAATTTCTTTTCTCACAATCACGGAGGCTGGAAGCGCAGGCTAAGGGTCAGCAGGGCTGGTTTCTTCTTCACTCTCCTTCCATAGCTCATAGATGGCTGTTTTCCATGTCTTCACATTGTTTTTGTTCTTTATGAGTTTGTGTGCTACCCTTATAAAGGCATGAGTGATACTGAGTTAGGGCCTGCATAATGACCTGGTTTAACCTTCATTCCTTCTTTAGACATGCTGTCTCCAGCCCCTCTGAGGGGCTGGAGATTAGGAATTGGACATATGAAGGCACAATTCAGACCCTAACAACTGTGGGATCATTTCTGTTATATCATATGAGCTCAAAAGTGATTTTAAACATCCTCCTCCTCTCTAAGATATTTCCTCTCTAAGATGTTTCCTCTATGTTCAGCTCTGACAGGGATGACCCACAGCTCTGTTCAGATGTGCAGACAGACCTTGCCACAGGGCCTCTGCAGTGCTTCTGCCTTCCTTAACCTAACTTCACACCATAAAGCGCTTGAATGGGAAAGACTGAAGGATCATGGAGTGGCGAGGAGGGTACCCTTAGCCCCACTCTAGTAGCTGAGGAAACTGAAGCTCAGAGATACTAAGTGACATATCCCAGGTCACCCAGCTAGTGAATGCCAGAACTAAGATTTCTTTTGGTGGATTCTTTTTTTTTTTTGTAGTACTATGGATTGAACTTCAAGCTACTCTCCCAGCCCCTTTTTATTTTTTGGAAACAGGGTCTCATTAGATTGCTAAAAGCCTCACTACATTGCTGAGGCTGTCCTTGAACCTGCAATCCTCCTGTCTCCACCTCCAAAGTACTGTGACTACAGGTGTGTGCCACCATGCCCGACTTTCATCTATGAATTCTGAACTCCTGGAATCATCTTTCCATTATGAGCCTGTGCTGTTGAGAGTAACAGGGCTTGAGTTTTGAATGGATGAATTCTAGGTCTCAAAGAAGATTTGCAGAATAGGGTGAGAAGAGAAATGGAGTATTTCAAGTGAGTTCAGAAGCATGAGCAAAGCAGAATCAGAAAGAATACAGTGAAGGGGTTCCTTATGTTTAGCCACTGTTCAGTCTGGTCTATCCGTGGGTATGCAGAACTACTGCTGATAACACCTTGCTAAATACTCCAGGAATTGAGGAGGCATTTCCATCATGTCCTTGGTTTATTATTGACTCATTGGGAAAGACACACTGGTTATTCATCAGCTGCTTTGTATTTGCAAAAATTGGTTGCCATACTTCTGATTTGACTTCTCTCCAGCAACCTAGCCCAGGGTGGTCACTGCAAGTTGCTCAACTCACTAAGGAAACATTGAAAGACACTGGGTTAGCTCAGAGCAGCCAAGAGCAAGACTGAGGATTAGGAATTGGAAACTTCAGAGACCTCCTCCGTTTGGCCTCCAGGGCTGGCTTTTCCCCACAAGCAGGCTTCTGGGAAAAAGAATGAAGAGGGGATTCCATGAAGAGCACCGCATTTTCTATAACCATTTATCAAAAATGCAAGTCATCAAATTAGAAGAAAGGCATGCTGGGAAAGCAGAGAGGCCCGTGTGTTGGGCCAGGGTTTCAGAGCAAGGGTCCTGGACTGGGTTCTGTGGGACACATTTGTATTGACAAGCATGAAAGGACTCAGCATCTTGAATGAGACAGCTGCTTGTACAGAGGCGTTTTTTTATGAGCTGACAAGTTAGCCAGGAACAAAGCATGTTTGTAGGAAGTAGATGGTTGCCAGTTTTAATCTGAGCTTTTCATTCAGCTGTAGCTAGAGACAATTGAGTTTTGAATGTTCCGCATGAAGTTCCTTGTTTCGGATTTTGGTCAGGACAAGGCCTGGGATTTGGTTTGGCTGAGATGCTCCATTTTCCAAATGTCACCGAAATCAACGAAAACAAAAGCAAGGCTGGTGGCTTTCATTTCCCGCTGATCATAACTCTTCCAGAGGATAGAGTCTGGATAAACAGAGCTGCCTCCATGAAGCATGTTTACGTTTCCAGCTCCAAGACCAATCTGAGAGAGGGTAGATAAACAGCTGCCATTTTATGATGTGAAAATGATTTAAAGTCCACACTGAGATGGGAATTAAAGTGAGATCCCTGGGGCATCTCACGGGGGTCTTGAAGAAGGAGGGGAAATTGATTTGAGTCACAGGAATCAGAGGAAAGAGTTGTTTCTTTTGATCTGGTTTCTTTGGGAGGGAGGGAAGATGTTTCTCTTAAGAAAATCTTCCAGATAATGGAATAAACTTTTATTTAAACACACACACACACACACACACACACACACACACACACACACACAGAAAAAAAAGAACACAGAGAAGGTGTTTCTGCTGAAAAGATTTTCATAATTAGAATGTATTATGCCCTTTCCTGTTTTTAGTAAGAGTGGAGACCTTAACATCATGCTCTGTTCTTAATGACTTGGGGTGGCTGTTATCTTCTCCCGTTCCTTCCTGTGGGCTACTGAGATGCCCATCTCTGCCCCAATTTAAACCTGCAAAGTAGCCGGGCATTGTGGCGCATGCTTGTAATCCTAGCATTCGGGAGGCTGAGACTGGAGGATCCAGGTTCGTGGCCAGCTTCAGCTACCTAGTGAGGTACTCCGCAACTTAGTGAGACTCGGTTTCAAAAAAATAAAGAATAAAAAATAGGGCTGGGGGTATAGCTCGGAGGTAGAATGCCCCTGAGTTCAATCTCCAGTTCCGCAAAAAAAAAAAAAACAAAAAAAAAACCCCTAAAACCTGCAAAGTGAGTGGGTGATGGTGAGCCACAGTTGGGAATTTATATTTTTATTTTGGACTACAAATAAAATTCTTTTATCTTGTAAATAAAGGTAGTATCTGAGGAAACTCAATTCTTGCTATAATAGCTAGATTTACTAAGCTGGTTAAATGAACATTTCAACTAATTATAGGTTGACTGGCTTGGTTTGATCCTTCAATACCTTCTTATAGGAGAGCTTTCCTGGACCTCAGCATGGCCCATCACCTGATGATTTTCACTGTTTGTCTCCTCATATACATGTGGCAGGGACCTCAGAGACTACCTCTGTGTTTGCATAAGTTGTATTACAATGCCTGGCTATTGTAATACAGCTCAATCCAGTATAGCTCAAACTCGAAACACTTTGCTGCTTTTTAGACCATACTCACCAAGTGATCATTTGTCTCTCTTAACTTTTTGATCAGACTTCATACATTCTCCTTTGGGATTCCACCCTGACTTCCTGAACAGATAGTTAATAACTCCAGTGGCTGAGTCATTCTCTGGTCACACGGAAGTCCAGTCTACATAGCACACAGCCTGCCTGTCATCTAACTGGCTTAATTGCCTTGCCTCTTTCATAAGGGAAATGGATATTAGCTCTACCTGTAGTTTTAGGGGAAAAAGATAGATTTTTTTGTGGCTAACTGTCACTAGGAAAACTCTTCCCATAAAGCTAACACAAATTTATGGTCTTTCTAGATTTTTTACTTTGAAATAAGCTTTTGAACTTTGGGACATATTAAAACATGATACCAATGCTTTTGACTCATTTGGAACTATTATTTTTCCAATGGTACATCCTTTTGACAATTTTGAACTCCATGATGTCTTGTCTACTGTCAGACCCTACGATTGCTATTTGGTGTCATTTTCTGATCCTTGACTGACTGTTTATCATATTTTTAAATTTCTTGGATAAGGAATCCTTGACTAAGAGAGGTAATATTCTTTATGATTTTAATCTACTTTATTTGATTGCTTATTTCAGACTTATTAAATCAAAGGGCCTAATGCTACAGGCATAGTAAGCTGAATAATGGCCTGCAAAGATAACAGACCCTGATTCCAAGAGCCTGTAAATGATCTGCTACATGAAAAATTGGTTTTTGTAAATATGATTAATTTATAGATTTTGAGAGGGGGAGATTATCCTAAATTATCTGGGAGTGCCTTAAATGCAATCAAGAGTGTTCTTAAAAGAGAGAGGAAGAGGGAGATTAGACATAGACAGAAGAGAAGGCAATATGACCTTGCAGGCCAGCATTGAATGATGCAGTCATAAGACAAGGAATGCTGATGGCCACCAGAGGCTGGAGGAGACAAAAAACAAGCTCTCACTAGGCTTCCCAGGGAGTATGTTCCAGTTAACACTTTGATTTGGGCCCAGTGATGCTGATTCAGATTTCTGCTCACCATATCTAAAAAAGAGAATACATTCATTCCTGTTGTTTCAATCACCAAGTTTCTGGTAGTTTGTTACAGTAGCCACAGGAAACCAATACAAAGGGGACATGAATTAAATGATTTGAAAAATAATCATTCATCTGCAATACATTCTTCAAATGCACTGAGTTCTGTGCTAGACCGCATGGAAGGCAGAGAAGAAATAAAGGACATGGGCTTCTTGACCTAGCTGGAGAGACAACGTTGGCATTCATGAGATAAGAGCAGATGATTAGGGCAGTATATCATTAAATGCTGGGTTCCTTTAGAGGCTTATAAAAGTTGATAGAGTTCAGAGAATAAGTTGATGCATCAATTGGTCATATAGAGGGAATTTTTTTTGCGGTACTGGGGATTGAACTCAGGGGCATTCTACCTCCGAGCTACACCCCCAGCCCTATTTTTTTTATTCTTTATTTTGAAACCGAGTCTCACTAAGTTGTGGAGTGCCTCACTAAGTAGCTGAGGCTGGCCATGAACCCGGATCCTCTGGTCTCAGCCTCCCAAATGCTGGGGTTACAAGCGTGCGCCACCACGCCCGGCTAGAGGGAAGTTTTATTGGAAAAGGGAGATAGGGAGAATTTTCAGGTAGAGAATAGGAAGGTGGGTATTTCTGCAGTGGAGAATAAAGGTGGGAGTAGAAATAAAACCAAACTTGTATGTGGTAGGAAGGCAGAGACTATGATAATGTCAGTGAAAAAAAGAAGACAGCACTGTTGATCCCTGTCACCAAATATAGTGCCTGACACATGAGGTGTATTCTATAAATATAAATAAACAAAAGAAGGCCTCTTTGTAGGATGTAGGATATCATCCTTCTAGGGCACCTGGACTGCAGGAGCAAGGTGATTCTTTGGAAATAATGGAGAATTAGTTTGAGTATGCAGGTTGGAACTATGAAAGTCAAGGAGAAGAAAGTCGATGTATCAGAGCACCTACATATTTGAGAGGAATTACTTCTTTTTTTGGTACTGGGGATTAAATCCAGGGACATTCAATCTCTGAGCCATACCCTTAGACTTTTTATTTTTTTAAATTTTCAAACAGGGTCTTTCTGAGTTGCTAAGGCTGGTATTGAACTTCCAATCCTTTGTCTCAGTCTCCCAAGTACTGGGATTATAGGTACATGCTACCACATCTGGCTGAATTATTTCTTTAGAGGATTTGGAAAGACATTTAAGAACATGTCTTCCGGACATACACACACACCCCTCCCTTCCTTCCTTCCTTCCTTCCTTCCTTCCTTCCTTCCTTCCTTCCTTCCTTCCTTCCTTCCTTCTTTTTTTCCCTCCCTCTCTCCTTCCCTCCCTCCCTCTGTATCCTTCTTGTAGAACTCCAGTCTTCCTGTGACACTGGATTGTAAAAAATATAAAACTAATTTGAAAACCTGCTCATACAATTCAAATTTGCCTTGATTTCAGCTGGAGGGTGGAGGTATGGAAGACTTTACAGGAACATCCTATGTCACATCCCGCATGTCACAGCTTCTGAAATTTAGACTCTGTCTTTTGCTTTCTGAGCAATCTGGATAGTAAGAACTGTCAGGTTACCAGGATGACTGAATAAATTCTGGCTTTTTTGGTTGGTGCACTGAAGACATTAACCAGCTTCCAAATGGTGAGAAACTCAGGAGTTTTGAATGCTAAGTCTAAGTTTCTGCCCATGGAAGGTGAGTTGCCATCATTTTTTTTTTTTTTTTTTTTTTTGCGGTACTGGAGATTGAACTCAGGGGGCATTCTACCTCCGAGCTACACCCCCAGCCCTAGTTTTTATTCTTTATTTTGAAACAGAGTCTCACTGAGTTGTGGAGGGTCTCACTAGGTAGCTGAGGCTGGCTGCGAAACCGGATCCCCCGGTCTCAGCCTCCCAAATGCTGGGATTACAAGCATGCGCCACCACACCCAGCTAGGTTGCCATCATTTGGAAGGAGAGGTGCTAGCAGAGTCTTTTTTCCAAGGTGATAGTCTCCCTTGGCACTGCACAAGCACAAGCACAGGAACCTTGTTTCAATTATGATGTTATCCTGGTTGATGGTAGGGTCTGTCTTACCTGTAGGGTTGTTGACCACCTACAGGAATTGCCTCTTTACAAAAGGAGACAAAAACAGTGTGTTTTATATGATTATCATTTGTTGCCTAGTTAACTCTGAATTGTACTTAATAAAGATCTTACTCTCCTTGGTGGATATTTGTAAAAAGAAAAAAAAAAAAGTACACTACAGTAAACCTTAGTTGTTTGAGTTTGTGTCTCTTTTCAGGTATCCTTACAACTTCAAATATCTTCATCTCTTCCTGTTGATCATCAGCATAACTCAGTTCTACATAATCCTAAAACAAACTAACAAACACCCATTTCCTCAGTGCTGTGATCTGCCACACCACTCTTCTGTTTTTCTCATTCTTTTGTTGCTAGACATAATGAGTGGACCCAGGAGGCCCTTCCCTGGCAGGTAGGGAGCTGGATTTTGCCTACAAATCATGTTATTGGCCCAGACCATATTTTCTTTATTATGATCCCCCAACACTTAAAATTTAGTAGATTTGCATGAAAATCTGGATTTCTCTTTCTCTTGACCACTTGGAAACTGGCAATACTGGTCTCATATTCTCACAGGATTACATACTCTTGGAACTGTTTCTTCTTTGACTTTCAGGTGGAGCATTCATTCTCTGGTTTACCACAGACCCCGCCATTCCCTGTTGTCTCCGACTCTGAGACTGAGTGTCAGTGGCCATTTATTATTGCCATGAACTCTTGTTTTTCTTAAAGAAATATTTCTTCTGTACCAATGCCTGAGTCAAATGTGGGAAGCGAAAGATAGGTGTAGGGGGCTTATGCTCAGCCTGTTTTATCCTTGTCTGTATCTCTCTGGTCTCTTTGGTATCTGAGTTTGCAACCTCTGACCTGTATTACACTTTGTTGAGCTTCACTGTTCCTCAGCTCCTTGCTATTTCAACTCCTTCTTTTCATCCGCTATCACCTGTCTCATGGTCATTTTTCATCTAATAGACAGTCTTTTATCAGTTCATTCTTTCTCTCTCTCTCAATGGGTTCTCACCATGTTGCTCAGGCTGGCCTTGAAATAATAGTCCTCCTGCCTCAGCCTCCCAAGTAGCTGGGATTACAGATGTGCACCACAATGCACAGCTAATTCTATTTTTCAAAGACTTCCCTGCCTTCCTCCTTCAATTCACCTTCATCTTAAAGTTCCTTCCTTCTTGGCTTCATTGACATCACCTACTGCTCTCTGATTCCTCTTGTCTCATCTTATACTATTTCCCTGTAGGATATGTGATGCCTTTTACCTTTATATGTTTGGCTTCAGCAGTTTTGTTTATGTCCTGGTTTCTATGATTTCCTCTGTACGAATAACTCATAATTCCACCTTTTCTTCTCCCTGATCAGGTTCCACTGGGATCTTGTCAACTTCTAGTCTCTTCTCCCACACCCTACCACAATGCTCCATCGCCCTCTCTCACATCGCTGTCCCTCCAAGTGCTCTAGGGCAGGACATCGCTTCCTATTTTGTCTGTCTTCATGCTTCTTCTTTCTTCTCTTTCCCATGATCACTGTCCTATCCAGGCCCCTGGTGTCTGTCTGTCTTTCTCTCTTTTCTGATTTGTTGGTTTTTTTCTTTCAATATATCTCTCTTCCAATCTACAAAATACATTTCTCATTGTTTGATTAATCTACCATAAAAATTCATTTATTGCTTCCTTTATTAAATCATTTAATAAGTACTTAATACCTGTAAAATATTATCACTTCTTTCTCCTCTTCAAAAGTCATCTGTTCAGCCTCAGCAAACTAGCAAGACCCTGTTTCAAAACAACAAAAATAAACAAATAAATAAAAAGTGTTGGAGATGTAGCTTGGAGATAGAATGCCCCTGGGTTCAATCCCTAGTACAAACAAACAAACAATCTGTTGCTATTCATTACTAACAGAATGATGGTCAGAGTCCCTCTCCTGGTTTTGTAGTGCTACATGATCAACTCCAGGCCTCTCTTTGTTTTCTCATCTTCCATTACTTGCAGGTACAAATCTTTGCTCCTTGCATTAGTATGTGCCATAGCTAACACACAAAACCCTCGTGTCTGCTTAGATACAGTCTTGGCTCTGCCACATGCTGCGTGTGTGACCTTGGGCAAGTCATTTGACTTCTAAGGGTCAGTTTCTTTATCTACTTAGCCCGTAAAGTTATTTGAAGATAAAAAATAGCCATGTGATATAATGTCTGGTGTATAGTAAGAGCTTGATAAATGTTAGATAACTTTATTCGGCCAAATCATGATTTGTCCTACATTCTCATTATTGAATGGCTGCCTCTGTCCAGTTCCCTTTCCCTGTTTAAATCTCATTTATTGTTTAAGGTCTGGGTCAGGTTGTATGGCCTCTGTGAAACCTTTTCTGCCTCTATTGGGCAGAAATCCTCTATCTCCTTACACCCTTAATGTAGATATTAAAACTTTAAAATTTGCAAGATTGTATTTATATACAGGTCTTATCTAACCTGAAATACACTAAGCTCTTTCATTCCTTTCTTTTTTTTTTTTTTTTTTTAGGTCAAGGGGATGCTGGGGCAGTCTACCTCTGAGCTACACCCTCAGCCCTTTTTATTTTTATTTTATTTTGAAACAGAGTCACACTAAGTTGCTGAGGGCTTAGTAAGTTGCTGAGGCTGGCCTCAAACCTGCACTCTTCCTGTCTCAGCCTCCCAAGTACTAGGATTACAGATGTGCACCACCATGCCCAGCTGATTCCTAGTATCTTAATCATGACTTTGCCACCAATGTCACCCAGGATACCTTTTACAGAGTAGATCCTCAATAACTGTTTGTTGCATGACTAACCATTCATCTGGGTGAGTATTTCCTCATAGTTCTTTATCTTTATCCATTTAAGAATAATGAAGAAGTGGTAATTATTTTACTTGAGACATGTAGTGTATTTTTCAGTAATGTTTTCCCTTTTCTCCTTTGCTATCCCAACACGGGTATCTTTCGAGGATGGCATCTACTGATTAATTCAGAATGTGTATTCTACCTTCCTTTAAAAGGATTTGAAAGCACATGCAAAATTAAACCCAATGTGAAATAGGTCAATTATGGGTAAAAAGAGAACAGAGGCCAACTCAAAGAAGCAGGGAGCAGATGTTACCAGGCACCTGGGACGAGCTAATTGCTATACTTGGTAACTGAATTTGGCTCTGCATTTCTTGGCAGCCAAAGCTGAAAGGAAACACATTGGGTTATTCATTCAGCAAACATTTGTTGAGTATCTTTGATAAATGGGGCACTGTGCTAGTACTGGGGATTCTAAAGTGAATGAGTCTGGGTCCCTGGCTTCAGAACATCACTTAGCCACTACCACTTAGCCACAGGGAAAAGGCAGCAACTGGATTGGTAAGAGGGACAGTCAGGGCAAGCTCATGGAATTGCATATGACTTCATCAGGCTGTTCAGTGAGGAAGGTGCTTTGCTGGTATAAGGAACAGCATATATTGAGACTGGGAGGCCTTGAAGGTCATGTTCTTTGAATGAACTATAAGATCAGGGAGTGGAAGAAAATGAGATGGGAGAGGTTGGTAGAAGCCAGACTATGCCATCTGAAGGAAGGAGTTTGGATTTTGGATGTTATTCTCTCTCTCTCTCTCTCTCTCTCTCTCTCTCTCTCTCTCTCTCTCTCTTTTTATGCTACTAGGATTGAACCCAGGGGTGTTCTACCTCCGAGCTGCACCCCCAGACATAGTTTTTTTCTTTATTTTGAAACAGGGTCTCACTAAGCTGCAGAGGGCCTCACTAAGTAACTGAGGCTGGCCGCGAACCCACAATCCTCCTGTCTTAGCCTCCCAAGTACTGGGATTACAAGTGTGCGCCACCACACCCAGCTAGCTGTTATTCTCTTGACTAGTGTTTCCCAGCAGGCTGCCTACAGGAACCGCTAAGAAGCTTGCATAGTCAGGACCTCTGCAGGGGAAGCCCAGGAACCTGCATCTTCACAATGCATCTTCCTTGATTTCCATGCAACCAGCGTACCTCTCACCAGCCACCAGACTGGGCTTGTGAATTCCCATAGCCTGCATGAGAGAGGAACCCTGAATGAGTTGAAGAAGGGGCTGTGAAAAGCCCTCAGGTAGATCTACATTATAGAATCTACCTGTGGTGTGGAAAGGAGAGGGCAAGTGAGGGCAGATATGAGATTGGGGGAAGTGACCAGATACAGGCTTATTAAATGCTGTTTTGTGAATAAGAGTGTGATACTTGGCATGAAGGAGTGCTCAGACAGTGACAGACTGTCAGATGTAAGAGCTGATTTTACTTGCGGTGGTTCTGTAACTTCTGGGATCTAACACGTGGCTGAATCTGGGCACCTGAGCAGGTGAGATGTGGGAGAAAAGTCATATAGTCCCAGGAGCAGATTTTGGCTCCATCCCTGAATGAGCTGTGTTAAACTTCCCAGAGCCTCATTTTCCTCACCTAAGAGGTGGGGAAAATAACCACTAACCTATAAAACTTCTGTGGGGAGTAAATGAGATAATATGCACAAAGCATGAGTGGTAGGGGACTAGTTCTCTTTCTTCTTTCCATTATAGCCATTATAAATAGCCTGGGCTGCTGGGCATGGTAGTGCATGCCTGTAATCCCAGTACTAGGGAGACTGAGACAGGAGGGGCACAGGTTAGAGGCCAGCCTCAGCAACTTAGTGAGACCCTGCTTCAAAATAAAAAATTAAAAAAGTGCTGGGGCGTGTAGATCAGAGGTAGAATGCCCCTAGGTTCAATCCCTAGTAACAAACAAACAAACAAACAGGCAGGTCTGCTTCCACTATCTCATTATTTCTGAGTATAAAACAGCAGCCACTTATTACTTTCAAAGAGTTTGTGGGTCAGGAATGCAACCTTATGGTTTAAAATATGCATATGTTGTGAATTGGCTAAATTGAACTAATTAACATATGCATTAGTGTGTGTTTGTGTGGTATCAATACTTAAAATCTCAGTGATTTTCATCATTATTAACTGTAGTCACCATGTTGTAAAATAGAGCTCTTGGAACTTATTCTTCCTATGTAACTGAAATTTTTTATTATTTGACTTACATATTCCCCACCTCTTTCCCATTATTTTTCTTTTTTAGGTTCCATACATAAGTGAGATATAAGATCATGTGGTATTTGTCTATTTTTGTGTTTGGTTTATTTCATGAAACATCATGTTCTCTAGGCTCTTCCATGGTGTTCTTTTTTTTTTTAATAACTGAATAGTGTTCCACTGTACGTATTTCTGTGTGTGTGTGTGTGTGTGTGTGTGTGTGTGTGTGTGTGTGTGTGTTACTGGAGATTGAACCCAGGAGCATTTTACCTCTGAGCTACAATCCTCAGCCCTTTTGATTTCTTATTTTGAAACAGGGTCTTGTTAAGTTGTTAAGGGGCTGGCCTCGAACCTGCAATCCTTCTGTTTTAGCCTCACACATGGTGGGATTAAGGGCATGCACTACGGTGCCTGGCTATTTCTTTATTCACGATGAACACGTAGGTTAATTTCATTTCTTGACTTTATGGTTAATGCTTCAATAAACGTGGGAGCACTGGTGCCTCTTTGATGAACTGATTTCATTTCCTTTAAATACATACCCACTAGTGGGGTTGGTGGATCACACAGTGGTTCTATTTTTAATCTCCTGAGGAACATCTCTGATGTTTTCCATGGCTGTACTAATTCACATTCAGTAGTGTACCAGAGCCACCTTTTCTCCTCCACATCTCCACTTGTTATCTTTTGATGGCATTCCTTCTTGTCTGTTGTCTGTTGTCAGATCCCATCTACCCCAGGAAGTTTCCCTCTCTTGCCCTTGTCTTCCCACTTTTCTGATATATTTAAGTCAAATTCCACCTTTGCACGCACACAACATTATTGATGAAACTTCTGTTCTGGAAATCTTGTGAAGACAATGTAAAACCCATTTTAAAAAGAACTTAAGTTCATTCAAGGGAAAGAAAGCAAATTAAAGGATCCCCCCTGGTATTTGCCTGGGGCTGTGGCAGGAAGAGACGTGATGTACTTGGCCTCAGTTTCTCTAAGTGCTGGAGAGAGTTAGCAACTTGGAGATAGTGTTAGAGGATAGGATCACTGTGTCTGTTTAGAGCTCATCATAGAAAAGTGGTGCATAGTTAGTGACCTTTTGTGACAACCTTATTCTTACAATCTAGTGGGCCATATGCGCCCTGCTGTGACAGATGGTACCAATCTGCTGTTGCTGCATAATGGCTTGTTTAGAGGCTCGGGGTGACTGTGTGACAAGTCTCGGCAGGACCAGCTGTTTCCCCTGTAACTAACGCCTGGTCTGGCTGCATGAATCAGGCAGTAGACTTTAAAAGATGTGCCTCAGCTACATGGAAATAGCGGTAGCTTTTCTGGGAGGAGAATTAATTGATACATCCCTTCAAATATTTTATATCATCTCCCCCACCAAGAGCACCGATATAGGGGTCAGGGGGCCTGGATTTTAATCTCATCTTGTTGCTCATGCAAACAGAGTTGTATCATGTATTGTTTTTTTAAGCTCCTACTTCCTAAAATGGATCTCACTTAGATCATCTTTGAGGCTTTCTAGTACTTTGCCCTTTTGAATCTAAATTGTGAATCTAAATTGTGGACCAAAAATCATAGTGTAAAAAGGATTTGTGTCCATAAACTTGGCAAATGTCAGGATCCATGCTAAGATTGCATTCATATTCTTACTAAACAATCGCTGTGGCCCTAAGTGGCCATTATCAATTATTCACCATTTTTAAAGAGGGGGAAACTAAGTAACAGAGAATCACATATTTCTAAAGGCAAAGGTCTGGGACAGGGCAAAGTTGGGTTTTGAACTGGTTCATGCCCTTTACCTGGATGTTTTAAATAGTCTCCCGTGTGAGCTGGACAAGTAGGCGAAATGAGAAAGAACCAAGATGTAAACAAGCAGGTTGTTGTTGGTGTGACACTCCAGCTTCCTCTCCCTGCATGTTATAGTCCGTATTTCTGTATTTGTAATAACTTGGGACTCTGCCCTACTCCATTTCAGGACCTCACCACACCTACTAGGGACTTGCCTTCTTTGGCACACCAGTTGAGTGCCAGGGAGGCAGCCCGCTGGGGTTCCCAGGCAGTTTGTTTGCAAAGGCCCACTGTTGTGTAAGAGTAGGGGACCTGTTGGCATGAGGCAGGCTGAGGATGGGAGAATGCCCTTTTCTGGATTAAAAAAAAAAAAAAAAAAGCAAAGGATTCATGGTATGCTGTTAATATCTCTCTGGGGCTTAAATCACATGTACAGATTTGCCATCTTAAGTCGACTTTATTTAGTTCACATTTCTGAAACCTCTCATTATATTAGTCTTGTGTTTCCTGGTCATATGAATTTTGAGACAGTGATCCCTTTCTGTGAAGAATGACCTCATTCTCCTCATGGAAAAATGACTTTGGCATTTGAGCAAATAAGAATTAAGTTGAAACCCAAGCTGTTTCTCTGATTGTGCTGCACTTCTTTACCCAGAAACTCTTTGGTGTTTTGCTGTGGACATTGAGCTATGTTTTTTTTTTTTCTAGGCTCAGGTTTACTTAAAGAATATAATATAAATATTGTTGAAATAAACCCCTCCCTGCTAAGCATAGGATAAAAAATAACTTGATCATGTTGTGAAAAAAAACTAGATATTTAGTGGACTTTGAGGTTTGTAGAGAGGCTCTTTAATGCCAACTAAATCATCAATTGGGAGTTGAACCTTAAGAAGCCTTTTTTAAAAATAAAAGATAGCTCATGGATTATTTTTATACACTGCCATTGTTGGGTCTAGGAAAGAAGAGTGAATTACGATCTCCATATAATGCTGCCAGCTCCTTTGTGTGTTTGTCTGTGATTTGCTTTGATCACTTGTTCTCCATCTGGCATTGTTGGGTTAGCCCCTCCTGTGCCTGGCATGAGGGAGAGAGATTCCTTGGGGACCCGCAGGGAGGAGGGATGGGATTTCATTGGTGGCAAGATCTTTAGCACTGTGGTCAGTATTATAGAAAGCCTGCTCGCAGCCCCAGGGCAGGCAGGTGAAACAGAAAAGCATTTGAATTAGAAAAAAGAAAATTGGATCCAGGAGGTGAGGCTGATACCTCCACTTATTGAGGTTTCAGGAAAGCCAGACTAGAGTGATATATATTAAGTTGACATTTTAAATTTAGAAAATGACTTTCCACAGACATCGGCTAGTGTAGGCAGCTGTGTAAATTGGTGAAGTATATCACTGCCTGTGTCTCATGCCTATAGTCGTAGTGTTCCCATGATTATAGCATAGATCAGTTATATTGACAGAGGGGCTGGGCCCATAAAGTTGTCACACCACACTCACTTCCTGCAGGACCCTGAGTCTAGGTTCCTGCGCTGTGTCCTCCATCATGGTGGCCCGGTTTCTCCACCTCATTTCCCTCAGCTCTTTGGATCATGAATGTCTTTGTCATGGGGGAGCTGCCCCATGCATTGTATGTAGGTATTTAGCAGCAGCCGTGGCCTCTTCCCACAGGATGCCAGACCACGCCGGATGTCCTGTAGAAAGTAGAATTGCCTTCCTCTCCTATCAAGAACCACTTCATCAGATTCACCCCAGACCAGGCAGTTAGAAGTGTGAGCACGTTTTTTGAGCACGTTTCTGTGCACACGTGTACAAGAGCAAACACACTGCTATGGTCTGAATGCCTTGTCCTCTCTAAAAGCATGTATTGACAATCACTCACCAATGGGATGGTAGTAGGCGATAGGACTTTAGGGAGGTGATCTGGGGAGGCTCCGTCTCATGTGTGGGGATAGGGCTCTTATGAAAGAGGCCTGCAGGAGCTTATTTGCTCTTCTACCATGTGAAGACATGATGAAAAGGTGCCGTCTGTGAACAGGGAAGGTCCCTCATCAGATACTGAATCTACTGAGCTCCAGAATTCTGAGAAATAAATTTCTGTTATTTATAAATTATCCACCCACTTTATTATAGTAGCCCTAATAGACAAAGACAAATGTCCTTCTTTCTCTTCCTAAGCCACAAAACCTATAGCAACCTATGACATAGGAGCTTTGAATAAATAGAATGGTAACTATCAATTCTTTTTTTTTTTTTTTGCGGTACTGGGGATTGAACTCAGAGGCATTCTACCTCTGAGCTATACCCCCAGCCCTATTTTTTATTCTTTATTTTGAAACCGGGTCTCACTAAGTTGTGGAGTGCCTCACTTAGGTAGCTGAGGCTGGCCGCGAACCCGGATCCTCCGGTCTCAGCCTCCCAAATGCTGGGATTACAAGCGTGCGCCACCACGCCCGGCTTATCAATTCTTATTTAATAAAATCATCCTACCTCCCTTCCACTTGAAAAGCTGATTCATCTCAAGAATGGTGTGACGCTAGGAATGTGCTATGAAAGATTATAATTGGAACTGAAGAGAGGTTGCTAAACCAGACCTGCAAGGCCTTCCTTTATTGTGTGAGGTAATTCGTGGAGTGAAATCTGAGAAAACACTGTAAACACTTGATTCTACTAAGGCATCTTTATGGCACTTTAGAAGACTTGGGGATAAATGTAGTGGATTGACCCATTTACTCTTATAAGCAAAATCCCTATTTATTTTGAATTGGTGGGGGAAGTGAAGACAACAAAAAGCTTCCAAGGGATGCTGAAGAGACAAAGGAAGGAGGGATACTTATAGTTGGAGGCATCATCAAAATCACAGAACCGTAAGATGGGAAAAGACTATGGGAGTTCTTTCACTGTGTCCCAGTACTCTACTGTTGCAGGCTATATCAGGGTACAGAGACCATGTGTTGATAAGCCAGTGGCTAGTTATCCTCTTCCTGTTAGCAATATTTGACACTGTTGATTGTCCCCCTCTTGCAAGAGTCCTGTCTAGGCTTTCTGTAACCTTTCCGTTTTCTCATTTTCATGCTTCTCTTCATAAGGCTATAAACAGTGGAGTTTGCCAGAGTTTTCCTTCCTTCCTTCCTTCCTTCCTTCCTTCCTTCCTTCCTTCCTTCCTTCCTTCCTTCCTTCCTTCCTTCCTTCCTTCCTTCCTTCCTTCTTCTTCTCTTCCTTCTTCCTTCTTCCTTCATGGATTGAACTCAGGGGTATTTTACCTCTTAGCTACACCTCCATCCCTATTTTATTTTTTATCTTGAAATAGGATCTCACTAAGTTGCTGAGGGCCTTGCTAAGATGGGAGAGGTTGGTAGAAGCCAGACTATACCATGTGAGGGAAGGAGTTTGGATGTTATTCTCATTCTCTCTCTCTCTCTCTCTCTCTCTCTCTCTCTCTCTCTCTCTCTCTCTCTCCCCCCCCCCTCTTTATAGTACTAGGAACTAAACCCAGGGGCATTCTACCTCTGAGCTACACCCCTAGCCCTATTTTTTATTCTTTATTTTAAAACAGGGGCTCACTAAGTTGCAGAGTGCCTCACTAAGTAGCTGAGGCTTGCTGTGAACCCAGGTTCTCTGATCTCAGCCTCCCAAGTACTGGGATTACAGGCGTGCATCACCACACCCAGCTATGCTTCTTTTCTTTATTCTCTCCTTTGCTGGTTTCACCAGGACCCAATGACTCTCAAATATACCAACATATCAGAACTGCCCTTAAGAACTTGCCCTTAAGATAGATTCATTTATTCAATTGTCTTGTCGACATCAATATTTGGATGTCTAACAGGCACCTTAAATTTAATGTGGCCACAAGCAGGGTAGTTCTTCCTCTGCCCCTCGTCCCTGCCTCTCAAGAATTCCCCATGGTGGTCAGTGGCCCAAATGATCACTCTTCCTTTCCACCTGTCATCGATGTTTACACAGCATCAAGAATGATCCTATGTACATCTTACCAAGTCATTTCCTAGTCAGGTCCTCCAAAAGCCTCTCCCATCCCATTAGACCAAGAGTAAAATTCAAGCCCCTTCTCATTGCGTACAAGACTTATAATATCTGGGTCCTGGCTCTGTCTTTAACCTTATTGCCCTGTATCCCTTGTCATCTCTGCCTCTCCAGCCAACCCTGGCCTTCTCTGTGCTCCTTGACTAGATATCAAGGTCATGCCCATCTCAAGGCCTCTGTGCTCTTTCCTTCTCCCTGCACTAGATCTTCACATTGCTGCTACTTTTCATCATTCAGATTCCAATCAAGGCCTTCTGCTGTCACCATACCCCATTTCTCTTCCTCATAGTGCTTATCAGTATCATAAAATATCTTGAACCCAGGGGCATTCTACCTTCAAACTATACCCCTAGCCGCATTTTATTTTTTGTTGTTTTGAAACAGGGTCTCTCGAGTTTGCTGAGGCTGTCCTTGAACCTGTGATCCTCCTGTCTCAGCATCCCACGTGCTGGGATTATAGGCCTGCACCACCACACCTGGCTTGCTTACATACTTTCTATTTCTTCTTCTAAAGAATGGGAGCTCCTGCAGAGGCTCTGTCCATTTTTCAGTGGCCAGCAGATAATAGGCATTTAATAGATACACAGGGATTGCCTAGCTGACATTTCCACACCACAGTGAGACTTGGCCACATTCTGACCTTAGGGCTTTCTGGCTAAAGGGAAGTAGCTAAAAGGAAGTTGACTGGTTCAAAAGAGTTCATTCATATATCTCATGGGTGTAGACAGGGAAAGAGTTGGGTCTGAACTCAGAGGTGACCTTTAAGGAACTTGCCTTTGATCTTTGAGGGAAGGAGCCATCCCCAAGTTGGGCTGATACATCCATCAGGATCTTTAAGCCTCTGTATATCACATTCTATGATTTCTCTTCTAGTTATTTCCCATTAGTAAAAATATAAGAATAAATCAAGCCTCATTGGCTCAGACCTTCCCTTCTCCCATTAAACAAACAAACAAGAAAAGCCAAACCTGGTTCTATTCACCACATATCATATTTCTCTGGAGGGACAGGAAGTTGACTCCAGGCCCCAGGAAGGCAGACTTGTGGAGGAACATTTCAGGCTCCCTTGGCCTCTTCACTCAGGCTCCTTGGAGCAGGACTTCACTGATTAAGTCTGATCAGTGAACATGCTCAGCTAAGCTTCTATGAGTCTCTTTTACTCCTATCTGTCTGCCGCTAAAATGTGTGTTTTCATTTGCTGTCTGCCTTAAGGCAAACTGTCTGCTTTGGGCAGTGCCTGTGGATATGAATAATGCCAGTAGTTGGGGATAAGACTGCACGATGGTGTATCAGAAGGATGTGAATAAGGCTGCATGAGACACAGGAGGATGCTCATTGAGGATGAGCCAGCACCCCCCCCCCCCCCCGCCAGTCTCACTTCTATTGGTAATAAATGTGTCCTGATCTCCATTAGACTCAGGTTTATATTTATCTCTCTACTCCGAGCTTGGGCAGGGCAGAATGTTGTTATTCATGTCCTTCCTTACACACTAAGTAAAAGGGCTAACTTAGTCTCATAAACTCCAAGGTGAAAGATGCCAATGGATTTTTTTTTTTTGGTACTGAGGATGGAACCCAAGGGTTCTACCTCCAGGCTATGGCCCTAGCCCTATTTTACTTTTTATTTGGAAATAGGGTCTCACTAAATTGCTGAGAGTCTAAGTTGCTAGAGCTGACTTCAAGCCTGTAACCCTCCTGTCTCAGCCTCTTAAGTACTGGGATTATAGGTATATCCCACTATGCCTAGCTCGATAGATTTATTTTTTAAGCTTGATTTTTGGGGGGAGTTATTTTTTTTTTTTTTTTTTTTTTTTTAACTGGGGATTGAAGCCAGGGTGTTGCGTATACAAAGCAAGTGCTTTACCACTGAGCTACATCCAGTTTTTTTTTGTACTGGGGATTGAACTCTGGGTGTTGGTGTATGCAAAACAAGTGCTTTACCACTGAGCTACATCCCAATGCTCAGTAGCTTTTAATGTAACAGATATTTGAAGTTTTTTGTTTTTCAAATCCTAACAGCCCAAACTTTTAACCATAAATCCAAACTCCCAGATAATTTTGTACAATGGCAAGTGACAATCTGTGAAGGTGGCAGAGGGCTGGTGAAAAGTTGGTTTTGAAACCAGTGAAACATGGTTAAGATCCCATCTTGGCCCTTAAAGATAGCTGAGGGTGAGTTACTCACATAACTGAGGGTAAGTGAGGTCACAGATGTGAAGTGCTTACACATAGCCTAGCACAGAGTGGGTACTCAATACAGGGTAGTCCCCACCTGCCTTCCTAGTACTATAAACTTCAGCTAGAGTGTTGAGTCCCCAATTAGGTCTACCTGTTATAATCACTCACATTAATAATAGGTTCTTTATACCTATGAGATCCATTCACAGATGCTCTTTGATCCCTCTAAAACACTAAGTGGCTGCATGGGGGTGGGAGGCTCCTATCTGTGCAGAGGCAGCACACAGGGTTGATTTGACCAGGGTCTGTAGAGTCAGATCTCAAACTCAAGTTAGACTCGAAATCCAGCACTCTTCCCACCCAAACTTGCAGCCCTGTGTCATCCTGTTTGAGAAGCATATTGGCATTTACCAACTATTCCAACAGACATGGGGGCTGGAAGATGGCAGGATACACATAAAATTCAAAGTAAGTGTTAGAATAGGTTTTGTTTTTTTGTTTTTTTGCGGTACTAGGGATTGAACTCAGGGGCATTCTACCTCCGAGCTATACCCCCAGCCCTATTTTTTATTCTTTATTTTGAAACAGGGTCTCACTAAGTTGCGGAGTGCCTCACTAGGTAGCTGAGGCTGGCCGCGAACCCGGATCCTCCGGTTTCAGCCTCCCGAATGCTGGGATTACAAGCGTGCGCCACCAC